>CM077219.1:15408641-15688641 GCA_039654775.1 Spinibarbus caldwelli | reverse complement strand
GAAAGTGTGACAGTTAGCTGGTGGACAGAATCCGATTGCTTTTACAGATACATATATTACAGTGTCATACTAAAACCCTCAGGTATACGAGACTCCACCGATCGCAGTGGTATCCCTGAAAGGCAGGTAAGTTTGTTTGAGTTTATCCGAGTGAATGCAGCAGGATGTAGCGCCTGCTGCTAAGTCCGCGAGCCTCCGTTAGCGCCAAGATCATGTTCATATGGCGAAGCCTGTTGCACTTTCATACAATTATTATCGTATGGACTGGGATAATATTGAAATCTAAACAGTATTCGATAGTATTAGCATGATTGCAGGCGATCTGCTCTTCTATAAGCGAATTAGCCTTCATCTCTACAGACTTGCAAGGTGCCTGGCTCTCGCTGACCACTTTCTGCGAGGCCTAGCGAAGAGAGCATGTTATGTATTTTCCGGAATCTATCTTTAGGATAGATACAGTATACCGACATGTCATCCAGTTCTCAAATGACTGCTTATGCGTAACGAAATGACTGAATGCATATGTCACTGGCTGTTAAACTGAGCGTGTTACCAGCTAGTGTTTACATCTGACGCGCAAAGGGATTACAATAAAACGCACATAAAACAATCCGTTTGTCACTTTATGAATTATTTGAAGCTTTAATGGGGAGCACATGTGGTAGAGACACCAAAAGTTTATGGCTTCTGACAAACTGATATTTGGTACACGATATATAACACACACAGTTCCTTAAACATATTTTTTAATGGTTATTACTGGAAGATATCTGAAGTAACAGATTATATGTTTGTATATCTATCATATTTCTGTTATGCTGCTTTGAAACAATGTATAAAAAGTGCTGTACAAATCAATTTTGACTTGACAGTGTGTTTGCAGTAGGACTGTCTGTTCTCTCTGTTTATGCTGTATAACAAGCAACTGTTGTTTCTATGATTGACAGGTGCAGAGGTTGGCTCCTGGTTGGTATGTCGAGGCGGAGCAGAAACAGCAGGGCGTGGAGGTACGTATGGAGTGGAATCCGACGGGACGCAGATGCAAGAGCGCTCGTGCTTGCCTCCGAGAATGACGAGTGGGGTTATGATCGCGAGCAGGTGGGTGTGGATGATGTGGAAAGGCCTGTAGATGTGGAATAATTTACCCAAATATGAAAATTTGCTGAAAATGTACTCACCCTCAAGCCATCCAAGATGTAGGTGAGTTTGTGTCTTCATGGGGACAGATTTGGAGAAATTTAGCATTACATCACTTGCTCACCAATGGATCCTCTAACAGTGAATGGGTGCCGTCAGAATGAGATTCCAAACAGTTGATCAAAACATCACAATAATCCACATGACTCCAGTTTATCAATCAACGTCTTGTGAAGTGAAAAGATGCGTGTTTATAAGAATCATTAAGGAGTTTTAACTTTAAATCATCGCTTCTGGCCAAAATACGAGTAATCCATAATAACGCTTCCTTCAGTCAAAATGTCCATCTGCTGTTGTCCTCTCATCAAAATCCACAGACATATTTGTTTAGAACTGTTCTGGACTGTTTTCTCTTGTAAACAGAGCTTGATCTGTGCATATTTCTTTACTGATTCAGATAAGATGACTTTTTCACTGGAGAAAGAATTATGGATAGAGAACTAGTATTTTAGCCAGAAGCAACAGTTAAAAACATCTCAATGATGAATTGGTTTCTTACAAACACATAACATTTCACTTCACAAGACATTGATGGACTGGGCTCGTGTGGATTATTGTGATGTTTTTATCAGCTGTTTGGACTCAATTGCAGAAATTCATTGGAGAGCATTCAGTGGTGAGCAAGTAATGTAATACTAAATTTCTCCAAATCTGTTTGAATAAAGAAACGAATTCATCTACATCTTGAATGGCCTGAGGGAGAGTAAGTTCTCTGCATTTTTAGATAAACTATTCCTTTAATTTTTAGTTTGTGAAGGCCTTTTGTCTAAAGTGCTGAACATCATAGGAGTCATTTCAGTTTTCAGTTTCAAAAAGTGTAAATGACAGACAAAAAGGACCAAAGCTACGTCAGATCTGAATTTGCACGCATGTGTCTTGCAGTACAGTGACTCTGATTCTGAAGCCGAGTATCCAGCCATTGTTCCAGCGGTTCCGAGCGCAGTGCCTGTAACAGGAGAGTCATACTGCAGCTGTGATTCACAGATGGAGCTCAGCTGTAACCCACGGCTCCGGGATTACACACACTTGCGAGACTGCCACTGTGGAGAAGATGACCAAGGTAGTGACACATGCAGCATAAATACATTAGCTTTACCTTGATCATGCTTAAACTTGTTCTCTAATTGGCTGTTTACTTGTTTGTCAGATTTTGACTGGGTGTGGGATGAAGGCAGCCGGTCGTCTGCAACGCTGCTGAGCTGTGAGAACAGGAAAGTGAGCTTCCACTCAGAGTATAGCTGTGGAACGGCAGCCATTCGCGGCTCCAAAGAACTCTCAGAGGGACAACACTTCTGGGAGATTAAAATGACTTCCCCTGTCTACGGCACAGACATGGTGAGAAACAAAAGTGTAGATGTGTGTCTTTATGCATGTTTTGTGTGGTATTGATATTCAGTATGGTTTTTGTGAATAGGGGCAGTCTGCTTATTTTGGGCATTTTTTCTGAAAAGGGCTGATATTAAACTTAGAAAAATTTAGCAGCATAGCTGATTCAGCAGACTGAAGAATAACTGTCAGCACACAGCTAATAAGGATGAGAGTTGCTGAATCAGTTGAGTTTTCCAAGATGTGAGCCACATTGCAATGAGTAGTTTTGCATACTTCTTGAAAATGTACACAGCAGTTCAAAAGCAACACTGAATTGTTTTCAGGATTGATAAGAAGAAATGTTTCTTGAGCAGCAAATCAGCATATTAGAATGATTTCTGAAGGATCATGTGACACTGAAGACTGGGCTTGTTTGAACTTAACGGTTGAATTCTGTGTGTGTGTTTATGTAGATGGTTGGTATTGGCACATCAGATGTGAATCTGGACAAATATAGACACACATTCTGCAGCCTGCTGGGTAAAGATGAAGACAGCTGGGGTCTGTCATATACAGGTACAACGGGTTTGGTTCGCAAACACATACTTATGTTCACAAACACCTATACATAAAATCATGATGCGTAAGGATTCTTTTGTAATGTAATGTATGTTTATGTTTTTCTCAGGTCTGTTACATCATAACGGTGACAAAGTGAGCTTTTCATCCCGTTTCGGACAGGGTTCAATTATTGGTGTTCACTTGGACACTTGGCACGGCACCCTCACCTTCTACAAAAACCGCAAGTGCATCGGTAAGATGACAAACTCCTTTCAGCTGCGATCTTATCCTTGTTGTTTTTGAAATATAATACACATTTTTAAGTGTCAGTTTGTCTCTAGAAAGTGAAAGATAACGTATGAACAGTTATGTTCTTGTAAAAGGAATGTTTTTAAGTCTTCTGTCAGCAAAAAATGTCAAAGCTGTTTTTAGTAACAAGACAAACATGTTTTTGACATTATTAAAGTTAAAGTTTTCTGTTTATTTATTAACTGTTTAATTTATTCTGTTTATATATTATTTATTTATTTATCAAGACTGTTATTATTATTGTTGTTATTTTTGATATTATTGAACTGTTTTGTTTGTGTATATATTTGAATATTTAAAGTCCTCACTTTGCAGCATAACTTTAAATGGGATTAATTATTGTTAGAATTACAATTAGTAGTGTATTTAGCATAGTTACATTCATAAAACAGGATCAGGTCTAGCTACATTTGCAGTATTACAAAGATTACTTTTTTTTTTTAATTCACTGCCTTTATAACTCCTCTGCCACAGCCATCACAAAAAAGTGCCATATTTTGTAACGTTTTGTAAATTCACTGCAGTAAATATAAATTATTGTAAAATTCACCAATAAATTTCCAGACAGTTATTTTTGGATAATAAATCCAATCAAATCACTTGCTATAAGCAATATTTCTGTTAATGTGTGTAATCTATTTTTTTTGTAACAACTATGAATTATCACTCAAGTTTATAGTTATTTCGCTTATTTATTTTGATATTTGTCAGTTACCTTGTTACCTAGTAACCTAGTTAGGTTGTGCTTCAAGTCCCTATATCCATAAGAGACGTCCTATCCATGTCTGATGAACCTGATTATACAAGTCTATAACTAGTAGTTGTTCAAACAACCCACCAACTAGTCCTGTGTGAAAATCTGTAATTGCGCATGCCTAGTTTTTAGAGAACAGACACTAAAGAACAATCACACACCTGGAGATCAGGTTTATCACTGTTAAAACACTCATTTGATAACATTTAACATTTATTTGATAACATTTAACCTGTATATTTTGTGTGTGGCAGGTGTAGCAGCTACAGAGATGAAGAATAAGCATGTTTTTCCGATGGCGTGTTCCACCGCGGCCAAAAGCAGCATGAAGGTGATTCGCTCGGTCTCCGCTCCCACCTCTCTACAGTACCTGTGTTGCTCACGACTCCGCAAGCTGCTCCCGTCTGGAGTCGATGCCCTCCGAGTCCTGCCCCTGCCGCCCGGCCTCAGACACCTTCTTCACTCCAAACTGGGATGGGTGCTAAGCCTAGATCATACGCACACGCACTCGAACACACACACCCCGCCAGGACCCTCCTCGGGCAGTGATTCTGAGGGCTGCTCCTCAGACCCCGAGGCCTGCCAGCGGAAACGTTGCCGCTGGACCTGAGGCTGCGTGTGCACGTCCATTATGCACACATCAGAAAATGTCTCCACAAATGAAAAAAAACAAACCAACATATAGAAACACTGGATGTGTGCTCTCAATCACAATGGTGGATAACAGGGCTTGCTGAATAACTTCAAGGTCAGTCAAGCCTGTTTTACTAGTTGCATCGCTGGTAAATATTCATCTTTCAAGGCTCTAAAGGTAGTTTGCTCCATCAGGTGACATTTGGATATATATTACAGTATTCGTAGTCAGTTTTTATTATGTCGTGAACTCCCAGTGGAATGAAGACCATCAGCTCTTCAGACAAAAGCAAGATATGAACATCTTCTGATGTGGGGAACAATGACAAGCCACCATCTGAAATGCAGACAAACACTCAAACTGTTTGCATTCACAAAATAAACACAGACGATACACCTTGAGTGAACTGTAAATTTCTCCAATACTGCCGTCACTTGGGGGCAGAAAAAGTTACCTGATCTCCTCTGAAGTAATGCATATTCATGTCTTTCTCCATTACAGGCCAGTCAAACATCTCAGCACTTCAGAGTGTCAAGGTCTGTTCCCTCTTTATGTTTGAACAATCATTGTATGTTTTTACTCTATTCTTATTTTATCAAACAACTTGGACTTACCAACAGACAGTAAGTAACAACAGTGACGTCATGATGAATATTGTCTGCATAAATGTCTTTTACATACCATTACGTTGAAATGGTGAGGAAAATGCCTGTGTATTTTGACTGTTTTTGTCTCTAGGAATTACTTTGGGCCCTAGTTATTACTCTGTGTTTATGTGTATCTGAACAGTATTTCCATAGTAATTCTGTTTCCCTGGAAATACCTTGATGCAGCTGTCGAACTGACTGATGCTAACTGAAGTGGAGGTTGATTCAGTTTTCAATCTGTGCAACATCTCTACGTGAGGTTCATATTGAATTCATATGGGGTTTATATTGCAGATTTTGTAAGTCATTGTTTAAAAAAAGCAAGTCATGTTTTTGTTATGCATAAAGCACTTTTTTGCGCTTATTGTATGTATGTAGAAATATATACAGGTCCTTATGCTGTGTTCTACGCGTATTGTACGTCATATGCGCTCTCTCTTTCTCTCATTCACTCTCTGTCTCTCTCTTCCTTCTCTTGCTTCTACACCATACATTAAGCATGGCCTTTTATATGAGTCAATAAAAAAAATAATGAAAATTATATATGCATTAAAAAAGGGGCTGAATATGTTTTTGTTTGTTTGTTTGTTCTTTTTTGAGATCTTAATAAAGGTTTCCAAAAATTAGTCACATAGTTGCTCTTAATATACAAAAGTAAAACTTTCCATCATATTACATCTTTTGGATGATACATTTCTAATTTTGTACAGACTATTTCTGACAAAATGTTGCATAATGAAGTTTGTAGCTGGACAGTTTAATAATCAAGTGGAAGACGTCTGAGATATTCAGTCAAAGCAACGTTATTAATGATATTTTATGTATACATACACAGAGTTGGGTAGATTACTTACACACTGTAATCCGTTACTGATTCCAAATTACATGACAAAACTTGTAGTTAGTAACGTAATCCATTACATTACACATTTTAGGTAATATAATCAGACTACTTTTTAATTACTTTTAGATTACTTTTGACCTAACTTGTTTGTCACATCGATTTAAATAGTACAATGTTGTACCATATTGATATAAAAATACATAGAAAAAGAAAATATATTCCATTCGTTGTAATTAACAAATAAATAAATATATATATATATATATATATATATATATATTTAGGTAGATAAATATATTAGCTGAAAGAGGTTCAGATGACAAAAAAGTTCAGGAATGCCTGCATTACATGTAAATAAGAAATAACATTAATTTGAGCATTTTAATGTGTTTGAAATACACAAGCCTCTCAATGGCACAGTAATACATGGTTAAAAAAACCTACCGAGTGATCATTAAAATAAAAATTGTGTTAATCAGTAGTTTAAAAGATAAAAAGAGGAATTAGGGAGAAAAGTGTGCTATTGTATGAATAATATGTAATCATGTAAATGTACAATGTGAATGTACATGTAATCATGTAATCAATAAAAAAGTAACTGTAGTCTGATTAAAGTCCGTGTAAAGCGATATTAAAATATGTGTTCTGAGTTTGTCACACAACAGAAAAATGTGTTATTAACCACCCAGCCAAATTTGAATGATAAAAAACCCGCCAAGTAACTAAAATAAGTTATCAAAATCTTTGAAAAATAAGCAGGACTCTCTGCTAGGGATGGCTCGATACCATAATTTTGGCTTCGTTACGATACCAGAATGTAATACCTCGGTATCGATACTAAATCGATACCATAGGTGACAAATAACCAGCCTCAAAAAATAAGTGAATTGAAAATAATTTTATTAAAATAGTAATAATAATAATAAATAACTTAATACCTTTGTATCACACTGTAACAAAAAACCTACAGTTGTTGGAGAAAAAATATATATAACTGAAGTAATACAATGAAAATATATTCAAATCTTCTTATCTTTTCAGTGCAAACACACAGTACAAACAAAATCTCAAAATGTAACAAAAAACATACCGGGAACATATGTTACATTTTGACTGAGTTTGAAGGGAAAAAAATACACCTAAAGTAACGCAATTAATGCAACAAATGTTGCTTTATTGTAAAGTGTTATTCTAACAATCAAAGAAATATTCAAAATCACGTTATTATTTCTCTCTCTCTCAGATATAAATCTCGCTCTCTGCTTCATATTAACGGTCGGCAGCGCGGCAGAAACATTCCCTTCATATCATTGATACTAAAATTAATATAGCAAAACTCTTGCTTAATTCAAATTCAATTAATATTCGATTGTATGAAATGCAAGTGCATATATTACGTGACCAAAACTTCACTGGTTCTAGCGTGTCACACATGCACATTTGAGCTACTGTATCATATCTGTATGTGCATTGATCAGTTGTAAATATACGTTTAAATTAAATCTGAATTTATGAATGATGCACTCACCTGTCGATCTCTTAATTCTCTGAAAGATCAGGATGAGCAAGCGACAAATGCTTAAAAAGGTTTGATATGTTGCCTCTGTGTGGTAACACATGATTTATAGCAACGCTTGCATACAGGTGCAGTAAGGTCAGTTCGTTCAGTTTTGTCATCTGTTTTGTATGCAAAGTAATGCCATATTTCACTTCTACTGTTCTCTTTATTTATTAATTTCGGGTGCTTTGATAGAGTTTCTGTTTGATCCATCGTGTTGTTCTGTCGTCACATTTACCGGCTGCGCAGCAATTTGGGAAGCACTGCCACCTACAGGTGCACTTCACAACAGCAGCGTATGAAATACCGAATTGAGCAAAATTATGATATCGTACAGTTTGAAATATAACATATACCGGTATTTTTCCAGTACCGGTATACCGCGCATCCCTACTCTCTGCTCTCAAACGCTGGGGGCGTGTCCGCTGTCGGCGCTGAAACCACGCCCACTCGCGGGAAAGTGGCCGTCTCTCTCAACTGTCAAATACCGCCACAACCTGAATGGATGCTACTGATGCTACCTCTAGTAGCTTAACTGGATTTATATAGCCATACATGTTCGAGCGTGCAATCTCGTTATTTAATTGTAGACGCGCGGCAATCGCGCTCAAATAGACAACAACGTGCTCGGCGCTGCAGTGAGTTGAAATCACCTAGCCACTAGCCCGGCTCATGGTTGCTTAGCAACGGCAGACCCCAAGAGAGCTCAAGCTCCGGTGCGCTTTGAAAGAAGAGAAAGCGGTACAGCTCGCGTCTCCATGCGTTTTTAGATGCGAATTGTGAACGCTCCATGTTTTTAAATTGTATGTATTCTGACACAGAATTGATGTCTCTAGGCTAAGACCCGGGTATCCATTCACCCTACAACCGTCCCTGCCTAGAATCTGTATATCTAACATCAGACATTCAATAAGACAAACTACTTGATCTCTCAACATACCTGTATTCTTTCTGTTGTTTAGTGTTCTTTTAGTAGTTATTATAGTGTTAGGGGCGGGGCCACGTTCGGTGGCTCCATTGCGTCATCGAGTCACAGTTTTAGCCCCGCCCAGAGGCTCTGGCCCCGCCCCAAAAAAATCCTAAACACAGAATTGACCTATCGGTAAGCCCCTCCCCTCGAACGCAGACTAGCCAATGGCAGTCGAGTATCAGTTGCACGGGGAGCAGAACTCGGACATCTTTAGGTTTCAGCGCCATAGAGAAACATTGGAAGATCCGAAGCTCGGATCGGTTTTATGGGGTTTATGCTTCAAAAATGGAAAAACGATGTGCCTGGGGTACTTGTAACACTGATTCCAGGTATGCTGAGAGGATGGGCAATATAATTTATTTTATTACATTTCCTGAATCCAAACAACAGAGCAAAATGTTCCTAAGTATTCAACCCCAATACAAATGAAGACAAAAACGTTCTGGTTGTCATACACTCGTTAAGTAACAATTTTCATCTGCTCAAGCAGAACGTTAATGTTATCTTGTGCTTTAGCAAGGTATATCTGGCTAAAACTAGCTAACGTTAAAGTTAGTGAGTCCATGCTAACGTACAAACCTAAATAGCATACGGTTCTCGCGTCTTGTACAGTGTAGGTCAAAAACACATAACGAAGGTCTACATTTCAGAGCCTCTCCATATTAAACTGGTTAAATGTAGATTAATTTAATCGTATCCTGCGATACATGAACAGTGTTGATCCTGCATGTTGTCATCCGTGATCGTGATGACCGACCATAATATGAGACTTCTCCCGTTTCTATTGTGATCTGTAAACCCTCGCTTCGAGTTACCCGTCGTATTTATTTTTAAATATTTTATAAATCTCTCCATAGAATATTTAATTACTATTTGGTGGCCTTCTGTGTCCAAAATTGTGCAAAAACATCGGAGCAACAGTAACTAAGGGGGGCGGGGCTTACCGATAGGTCAATTGGTGAAAAACTGTTTAACGGTTTAACTCCACAATTCAGTACTAACGTTACATAGTTCAGACTGAGTCTTTGTAATGTGTTTCAGCAATACATTTCTAACATTTATAAAGTGTTTAGAAACAATTCTCAGAATTCTCTTTACACGGACTTTAAGAGTATTTTAAAATGTAATTTAATCTAATTAGAAGTACTTAATTTTTGGAATCTGATTACATAATCCAGAAGATTATACGTAATCAGTTACTACAGCTCTGTACATACATAAAATTATATAAAAAAAACTCTATACAAGACTACTAGATCGTCGCGCGGAACCGGAGCACGCACGCACGCGCGTTTCGCGCGGACCGATTTCACTGACGAACAGCAGACGGCGTGACGTATTTGTGGAGGTCGAGTCAAACAGACAGGTAAGATAACTGTTATTGACAGAAAAATGGGTTGAAATGCGCACTTGTTTTTATTTATTTCAGTCGCTATTCTTCTGTCGACTTTTGTTGTAGTGGTTTGTGTTCACCTGTATAATATCTAGTGTCTTATGATTCAACGGGCTGTAACACGTGAAGCATGTGTGCGCAAGACTGCAGCTGATTGTTTAGCTAGACACCGTTCAGATGCTTCTGTGTGATATATTTACGTTTACATTAGCGTACGTCCAAAATATTGGAAAAATGAGCACATAACACTGCGTGTGCGTATATATCATCAATATATAGATCATCGCATCTCTTTATATACTTGAGTTTACTTTTAAATATGTTTTGAAAACCCATGTCATATTGTGTTCAGTTGAAAATAGACTTACAATTACTGATCATTTGAAAGTCATTTAAGTTCAGGTGAGATTTGAGGTTTTTAAGTGTTGTGCAAAATACACAAATACATGTCCATGTAACAATGTATCATGCTCTTAATCGTTTTTTTCGTATAATATAATGTAATATTTGTACATAATAGTAGACTTAGCAATCATTTAAGACATTTTGTTTATTATAATTCTGTGTGAGTTCCCAGGTCTTTATAGAGTAACCCAAAAGTCTAGTGATAATACTTTATTTTGTATTTGCCTATTTCAAATTGTATTATCAGCATAACAATTTGAAAAGTTGAACTGAAAACATTCTATGAATTTCAGAATGTCTCAATATTTTATTTACCCCCTTTTTGCTTTAAAGGGATAGTTCACTCAAAAAATGAAAATTGTCAACATTTACTTACCCTCAAGTTGTTCCAAACCTGTATGGGTTTATTTCTTATGTTGAACACAAAAGAAGTTATTTTGAAGAATGCTGGTAATCAAACAGTTGCTGGTAGCCATTGACTTCCATAATATGAGAAAAACAGAACTCAATGGCTACCGTCAACTGTTTACAAGGTTTGGAATGTCATAACGGTGAGTATATGATGACGGAATTGACAGCAACACCCAAGCTGCATAAATTTCCACAAGTGTTTGTGAAACCTGATGTGTTGTTATATTTATGTCCATATTTTGCTGCTTAATATTTTTTGTAATTTCTTTATCGGTCATCCAGGCAGCATGGTGAAGAAAAAGCGCTTGAGGCTTATAGCCGAGATGGCACGGAAGATCCGGGCCTATCGGGAGCTGAAGAATCGACCCCAGGACTCTCAGCGCTATGCGCTAGACTACAACACCATGACACGACCCTTCACTGGCAAAAAGCTTCCAGTGTTGGCTTGGAAGGATGTGCGGCAAGAAACACGCCTCTTTACGTTACTGGCTGGTATGCGCATGTTTGGTGTGGGTCGACTCTTTACACGCAAGTCATGGCTGGATGAGCATACAGAGCCGTGCTACTGGAAAATAACAAAAGTCAAGGTGGATTATACAGCAGAGGTACGTTCTGCCTGTATTTGTGTGTTTTTGTCTTCTGCATTGTCAGTCTAGCTGTGATTATTTTAATCCAACAAAACAAATAATTTAGTTTGAGTGTGTGTGTGAATTCAAACACTGATGCTTTCTTCTTTAGAACATGGATCATGGGAAAGCATCGGGCGTTCTAACATTTAAAGGTAAAAAAACCCTTCTCTGTGAACACCTAACTAATCCACAAACATAAATAATGACGTTTATTTTTAATAAAAGATAGTTCCTTAAAAAATCTCTTTCCTCTTTTGTTCTGCCGTATCAGTTCTACACTAGCTATGTAGTATTTTGGTGTTGTGGCACTGCTATATATGTTTTTATTATTATTATTATTTATTTATTTATGATGAGTCACTTTGGTATCAGTATCTGCTTAATGAATAAATGTAAGACTAATGACTAGACTATGACTTTTTTTTATACTGGCCTCTGGTGGCGTAATTGTGATGGTGCTGTTTTCAATGTTTTATATGTGGGAAATTTAGCTCAGGAGTTACAAAGTTGTATTTGGACAGATAATATTTGAGCACATTAGGTGACAGTTCTGTTATTTGCAGTCATTCATTACTCTTCAAACGTTTGAGGTCTGTAAGATTTTTTTTGGAAGGAAACTAAATTAAGTGAGAATGCATTAAATTGATAAAAAAGTGACCAAGACATTTATAATGTTACAGAAGGGTTAGATTTGAAATAAATGCTATTCTTTTGAACTTTTTATTCAAAGAATCCTGAAATTTTTTATCACGGATTCTACAAAAATATTAAGCAGCACAACTGTTTTTAGAAATAATAAAAAGACAATGAAGACTGGTGCAATGACTGCTCAAAATTCAGCTTTGCCATCACAGGAATAAATTACAGTAAACAAGTCTTAAAGTAAAATATTTCACAATATTGCTGTTTTTAATGTATTCTTTATCAAATAAATGCAGCTTTGGTAAGAATAAGTGACTTCTTAAAAAAAAAAAAAAAAAAAAAAAAAAAAAGAGCAAAAAATGTACCGACCACAAACTTGAACAGTTGGAAACTTGAACAGTAATGGATGAATGACAACATTTTATACCTTGAGTAGAAATATACAAAGTAAACAAATGTAACAAATAAATACAGCAACCTCACTGAGACACATTGTTTGGATGTGCGTTTCAGGTAAAGAGGAGCCCGGAGAGCGCGAGGTTGATAAGGTGATGTACCACGACTGGCGACTGGTGCCCAAACATGAAGAAGAGGTCTTCAAACGCTGTGAACCCGTCCCTGAGCCTCCTGTGTGTTATGTAAATTACCCGCCTCTCCTGCGTGCGATGATCCTGGCCCATCAAGCCAAGCAGCTAGGTGTGGATGCCAACACCATCCCAGAGCCCACTCTCCCATTGAAACGGGATGTACTGGTCAATTATGAGTACTTCAGGAGTCAGGATGAGAAGAAGAAACAGGAGGGTACACCTGTCTGATGCTCAGGTCCACTTTGAAGGGGTTAAGGTCATAGTGAGGAGATCTGAGTTCTGTTGCAGTGGTCTTGATAGGAACTGCTCCTTTTGTTCCTAATTTTAAAGGCACTGTTTGCTGGTTGAAGACTAGTTTGTATTTTAATGCTATGTTTTGGTAAAACAAAATATAGCCTTCAACTTCAAGTTTTCATGTGTCTTCCTGGGATCATGTGGCTAATGACGGCAGGTGAAAAAGGAGATATGTTTGGACATGTGACCAAACCCAAAAGGATAATCCTCTGTAGAAAGACTCAGTTTTTTTGTTGTCACATTAATATCTGTGTGATATTCTTTACAATATGTGAGCTAAATATGATGTTGGATGCATTATTTGCAGATAAAGAATAAAAATGGGCCAACTGAATTTGGTCTAAACTTGAAAATGAGTTCTTACAGTTATGCCTAATGTCAAGTTTTATTTTTAAAAATAATCTGTCATGAAAATTTAGTGAAAATCACAATTGAGAATAATTAGGCAAAAACAGGGATCCCATACATATATATATGTATAATATATATAATATATGATAATGATATATATATATATATATATATATATATATATATATATATATACACACATATAAAACTTGCAAAATAAAAATTAAGTAAATCCTATTGTGTATGTGTTTATATATCCCATATATACACTACCAGTCAAAAGTTTTCGATTTCTGTTTTTTTAAAGAAATCTCTTGTGCTCACCAAGCCTGCATTTATTTGATCCAATGTACAGCAAAAACAATAACATTTTGAAATATTTTTACTATTTAAAATAACTTTTCTATTTGAATATATTTTAAAATGTCATTTATTCCTGTGATTTCAAAGCTGAGTTTCAGCATCATTACTCTAGTCTTCAATGTCACATGATCCTTCAGAAATCATTCTAATATTCTGATTTGCTGCTCAAAAAAAAAAAAAAAATTATTATTAATATTATGTTGAATAGAATTTGAATAGAACAGCTGAATAGAATTTTTCAGGTTTCTTTGATGAAACAGAAGTTCAGAAGAACAGCCTTTATCTGAAATAGAAATCTTTTGTAACATTATAAATGTCTTTATCATCACTTTTGACCAATTTAAAGCATCCTTGCTAAATAAAAGTATTAATTTCTATAATTTTATTGGTGACACTTTACAATATAGTTTCTTGCTTTTTATTTTCTATACTGCACAGTTTGTTGATATATGAAAGGTTTGTTTGATTTTGATAGTTTTTTTGTTTTGTTTTTTGGTGATTCCTTTTTTCCTTAATGTGTACATTGATGATCGAAGCATTATAGAAAACAGTGTTTATAACATGCATATAAGGGTGTTTTCGAGATGTTGTCTAACTAGTGCGGACATGCAAAATGAGACACGCACGCGCATGTCACCTAGCGACAGTCCTCAGCGCGCGCGCACGCGTCTCCTCCCTCTCTCTGCAGAAACTCTTGAGGCAGCCCCGCGCCTTGGACAGCTAAGATGATCATACTTTGCTTAACGATATTTGCGAACGTTTTCAAGACTGGTAAGTAGTGACTTAGGTGAATTTTAGCCGTTTACATGCTGATTCAGTTTGAAGTGATGAAACCAGCCCTCGTGTACGTTACTTCTTCTCCTGAGTTATTGTTTGCTAGCCTGACTATCCAGATGTACAAGTTACGGCGCTGCGTTTGTACGGCCAAATTGTCTCGTTCTAGGTGAGACTGTACTATGTTTCAGAGTTAAAGCGTACTAAGTTACAGCAACATGCATCACAATCCAAGCATTTCGCTTTTACACATGCGGCCCGTTCACGGCATTCATCTAAGTAGGTTACCACCTAGAAATGTGTCTTGGGTCCCAGTCTGCTCTGCGTACGAATAACAATAATAATGCTTACGAATAATTGTTCCTAAACCTGAACATTCATAACCTTTAAGAAATAAGAAAACAGGTAATAAAACGCGTTCCCTGTATGTTCTTGGCTTGATCCTATTAATAGTGCAGTTTGCGTTGCTCTGATTGGTTGTTAAGTATTTGCCTGCGCAGTGCTCGCCCGTGATTGGTCAGTTGGTGTGCTGTACCGCGCGAGACTGCTGCACTCAGAATAATGAGCTCTAAAAGGTCGTTGTCTGACACAAAAGAGCTCGCGGATTTAGCGACAAAACACGCCAGGATTATTGAATCAGGTATGCAGAAGAGCACCTGCTATTACGAAGACACCTCAAGCCATTTCAATGCACACGATATTGCATAGACCTCGAAGAGAACGAGATCGCGCTGCTATTATATTGACTACTTCTGTATGGGTTTTATAAAATTATAATCATATTTATCTGTATGTAAATAAAAATAATAACGATACATTTGATTTGATGGACATGAGCTCAGATTGCGTCAGTTCTTCTTGCGACTATACAGACAGGTGGAGAGCACTAAGAGGTTTATTGCTTTGGTATTAATAGGCCATATGCTGCTTTCATAACGGTTTGTTTCCGGACAATGTGTAGGTTTATTTTGACATTTTTCTTTCTTTACATTTTTCATATAACTTACCATGTTATGTATATATACAGGTGCATCTCAATAAATTAGAATGTCGTGGAAAAGTTCATTTATTTCAGTAATTCAACTCAAATTTTGAAACTCGTGTATTAAATAAATTCAATGCACACAGACTGAAGTAGTTTAAGTCTTTGGTTCTTTTAATTGTGATGATTTTGGCTCACATTTAACAAAAACCCACCAATTCACTATCTCAACAAATTAGAATATGGTGACATGTCAATCAGCTAATCAACTCAAAACACCTGCAAAGGTTTCCTGAGCCTTCAAAATGGTCTCTCAGTTTGGTTCACTAGGCTACACAATCATGGGGAAGACTGCTGATCTGACAGTTGTCCAGAAGACAATCATTGACACCCTTCACAAGGAGGTTAAGCCACAAACATTCATTGCCAAAGAAGCTGGCTGTTCACAGAGTGCTGTATCCAAGCATGTTAACAGAAAGTTGAGTGGAAGGAAAAAGTGTGGAAGAAAAAGATACATAACCAACCGAGAGAACTGCAGCCTTTTGAGGATTGTCAAGCAAAATCGATTCAAGAATTTGGGTGAACTTCACAAGGAATGGACTGAGGCTGGGGTCAAGGCATCAAGAGCCACCACACATAGATGTGTCAAGGAATTTGGCTACAGTTGTCGTATTCTTCTTGTGCATCTTACCTGGGCTAAGGAGAAGAAGAACTGGACTGTTGCCCAGTGGTCCAAAGTCCTCTTTTCAGATGAGAGCAAGTTTTGTATTTCATTTGGAAACCAAGGTCCTAGAGTCTGGAGGAAGGGTGGAGAAGCTCATAGCCCAAGTTGTTTGATGTCCAGTGTTAAGTTTCCACAGTCTGTGATGATTTGGGGTGCAATGTCATCTGCTGGTGTTGGTCCATTGTGTTTTTTGAAAACCAAAGTCACTGCACCCATTTACCAAGAAATTTTGGACCAGCTTTTTAAAGATGCTGATTTCATTTTCCAGCAGGATTTGACACCTGCCCACACTGCCAAAAGCACCAAAAGTTGGTTAAATGACCATGGTGTTGGTGTGCTTGACTGGCCAGCAAACTCACCAGACCTGAACCCCATAGAGAATCTATGGGGTATTGTCAAGAGGAAAATGAGAAACAAGAGACCAAAAAATGCAGATGAGCTGAAGGCCACTGTCAAAGAAACCTGGGCTTCCATACCACCTCAGCAGTGCCACAAACTGATCACCTCCATGCCACGCCGAATTGAGGCAGTAATTAAAGCAAAAGGAGCCCCTATCAAGTACTGAGTACATATACAGTAAATGAACATACTTTCCAAAAGGCCAACAATTCACTAAAAATGTTTTTTTTATTGGTCTTATGAAGTATTCTAATTTGTTGAGATAGTGAATTGGTGGGTTTTTGTTAAATGTGAGCCAAAATCATCACAATTAAAAGAACCAAAAACTTAAACTACTTCAGTCTGTGTGCATTGAATATATTTAATACACGAGTTTCACAATTTGAGTTGAATTACTGAAATAAATGAACTTTTCCACGACATTCTAATTTATTGAGATGCACCTGTACATATATATATCTGTAAGACGTTTTATTGGGGATAATGTACAGTCAGTCAAAATAAACTTTGTATAAATAAACTTTGTAACGCTGAATGGGTTTTAAGTATAGACTGGTTTTAAGCGAATAGTTTCACTAAAGTATGACTAAAGTATCCCGCTTATTACTCGAATACTTGCTATATTTATATATATATATGTGTGTGTGTGTGTGTGTGTGTGTGTGTGTGTATATATATATATATATATATATATATATATATATATATATATAGAAATGAAATATTCATTTAAGTTTAAATTGTTGTTTTATGTACACCTCAGAGAGAAACAGAGCGCAAGAACAGTTATGTAAGAAATGGTCATTAATACTAAATATAAATGCCGTGACTGACCAATCAGAATGAAGTGTGTAATAAATTAGAATACCATGCATTCTAAATTCTACAAATTAAATGTGTTTTTATGTGATATGTGTAATACATTAGAATACCATACATAATAACTTGTACCAATCATATCTGTTTTTATTTCTGTGTAATGAAGTTCTTCTTTACACAAACATGCAGCCTTTAAGAGTCAAGAGGAAAGAGTTTAATTTCAGACATTGATTTCAGGATGGACTGGCACAAACGAGCGCACGTTCATCGCAGTGAAGCCAGACGGAGTTCAGCGCAGGCTAGTGGGTGAAATCATCCGCCGCTTTGAGCGCAAGGGTTTCAAACTGGTCGGCATGAAGCTCCTTCAGGTGAGAGCACCACTGCAGCATCTTTCACAAAATATTTACCTGGAGAATATATCATCTGCATCAACATATGTATTCATTTACACCTGTAGGCATCAGAGGAGCAGCTCAGAGAGCACTACTGCGAACTGAAGGAGAAGCCTTTCTACAGCGGCTTGGTCAAATACATGAGCTCAGGACCCATTGTTGCAATGGTAAAGAGCACAGAGCCTCCAAAATATAAATTCTGCATTTTTGCTGCCATGATTTTTGCATCTAAAGACTTATAATGGTATGTCACACTTATGTGTGTCTATCTGTATATGTTTTTGATTAGGTATGGCAAGGGCTCGATGTAGTAAAGACCGCCAGAAAGATGCTTGGAGAGACAAACCCAGCAGACTCTCTCCCAGGCACTATCAGAGGAGACTATTGCATTGAAGTGGGCAGGTTAGTTTGTGTTTTAAATAGATAGATAGATAGATAGATAGATATTTCAGTCTTTCTATTTCAAAATTTCATATTACGTTCAGTGTTACTTGCCATTTCTATGTAATTATTTGTGAAATTATTAGCACTAGAAAAATTTTTCATAGTGAACTTTTTTTTTGTGTGTGTATTCATTGACTCGACTGTGTTGCATGAATTTATCTACAGTGGGTACGGAAAGTATTCAGACCCCCTTAAATTTTTCACTCTTTGTTATATTGCAGTCATTTGCTAAAATCATTTGTTCATTTTTTTTCCTCATTAATGTACACACAGCACCCCATATTGACACAAAAACACAGAATTGTTGACATTTTTGCAGATTTATTAAAAAAGAAAAACTGAAATATCACATGGTCCTAAGTATTCAGACCCTTTGCTGTGACACTCATATATTTAACTCAGGTGCTGTCCATTTCTTCTGATAATCCTTGAGATGGTTCTACACCTTCATTTGAGTCCAGCTGTGTTTGATTATACTGATTGGACTTGATTAGGAAAGCCACACACCTGTCTATATAAGACCTTACAGCTCACAGTGCATGTCAGAGCAAATGAGAATCATGAGGTCAAAGGGACTGCCTGAAGAGCTCAGAGACAGAATTGTGGCAATGCACAGATCTGGCCAAGGTTACAAAAAAATTTCTGCTGCACTTAAGGTTCCTAAGAGCACAGTGGCCTCCATAATCCTTAAATGGAAGACGTTTGGGACGACCAAAACCCTTCCTAGAACTGGCCGTCCGGCCAAACTGAGCTATCGGGGGAGTAGAGCCTTGGTGAGAGAGGTAAAGAAGAACCCAAAGATCACTGTGGCTGAGCTCCAGAGATGCAGTCGGGAGATGGGAGAAAGTTGTAGAAAGTCAACCATCACTGCAGCCCTCCACCAGTCGGGGCTTTATGGCAGAGTGGCCCGACGGAAGCCTCTCCTCAGTGCAAGACACATGAAAGCCCGCATGAAGGACTCCAAGACGGTGAGAAATAAGATTCTCTGGTCTGATGAGACCAAGATAGAACTTTCTGGCCTTAATTCTAAGCAGTATGTGTGGAGAAAACCAGGCACTGCTCATCACCTGTCCAATACAGTCCCAACAGTGAAGCATGGTGGTGGCAGCATCATGCTGTGGGGGTGTTTTTCAGCTGCAGGGACAGGACGACTGGTTGCAATCGAGGGAAAGATGAATGCGGCCAAGTACAGGGATATCCTGGACGAAAACCTTCTCCAGAGTGCTCAGGACCTCAGACTGGGCCGAAGGTTTACCTTCCAACAAAACAATGACCCTAAGCACACAGCTAAAATAACGAAGGAGTGGCTTCACAACAACTCCGTGACTGTTCTTGAATGGCCCAGCCAGAGCCCTGACTTAAACCCAATTGAGCATCTCTGGAGAGACCTAAAAATGGCTGTCCACCAACGTTTACCATCCAACCTGACAGAACTGGAGAGGATCTGCAAGGAGGAATGGCAGAGGATCCCCAAATCCAGGTGTGAAAAACTTGTTGCATCTTTCCCAAAAAGACTCATGGCTGTATTAGATCAAAAGGGTGCTTCTACTAAATACTGAGCAAAGGGTCTGAAAACTTAGAACCATGCGATATTTCAGTTTTTCTTTTTTTAATAAATCTGCAAAAATGTCAACAATTCTGTGTTTTTCTGTCAATATGGGGTGCTCTGTGTACATTAATGAGGAAAAAAAATGAACTTAAATGATTTTAGCAAATGGCTGCAATATAACAAAGAGTGAAAAATTTAAGGGGGTCTGAATACTTTCCGTACCCACTGTATATTTGTATTTACATGAATGCTTGTTAAATATTTTTCTTGTTGTGCAGGAATGTGATTCACGGCAGTGATTCAGTTGAAAGTGCTCAGAGAGAGATTTCACTGTGGTTCAAGCATCATGAGTTGTTCTGCTGGGAAGAGTGCAATGAGCACTGGATCTATGCTTGAAACCCATCATGTAACACTCACGCTCATCCTAACATACAGCTTCTGCAGCTTCATCTGCTCCTTACAGAGAAAACTCTGGATCAATCTCAAACCATAAAGTGACCAAAAAAATTAAATAGCTAGCTATGTTGACAAGGTAACCTGCATTTGTTTGGATTCCCTGAAATCCAGTTATTGGTCAAACTACCTTGAATGTAATGGTTTTCTTACTGCTTTCTTTGCAAATGTTTAATCTTCACAGATATTCACTTCATTACTAATCTTTGGTAGGTTGGTAAGTCATGCACTACTCTAAGATATTTATTGGAGGTGTTTACATCCACTCGAAAGATGTTGTTTACATTTTTACCTCCAACGTTTGATATGGACATGCTTCTTGTCAACTTGATGCACTCTGTGTAAAATACATTTATTAATCATGACTCAAGGAAAGCAATAATGAATGATAAAGGGCCAGCATGCTCTGAAAATCTGACTTGAATATCCCAGTAATGCTTTGTCTTAAGCTCTAGTGGTTGGAACTCAGTTGACCATACGGCGCCTTACTTTACAAATAAATTATTCCTTTGTTCATTTGTCTTTGTATTGTTTTGTGTAAACTATATAAAAGTTTGGGTTTGCTAAGATTTTTAATGTTTGAAAAAAATATGTCTCATGCTCATTAAGGCTGCATTTAGTTGATCAACTATACAGTAAAAATAGTAACATTACAATTTAAAATGTCTTTTTTAATATATTATAAAAAGGAATTTCAAAGCTGAAATCAGCAGTCATGATCCTTTAGAAATCATTCAAAGAACAGTGTTTATTTGAAATAGAAATCTTTTGTAACATTATTAATTTTAAGTTTAGCTCAATATTGACAATTGCATCTTGAAGAATGGTATTACTTTCCTTCAAAAAAACTAAATTTAATGGTATTGTATTTTCCACTAAAATATTTTTAAAATGTGTTGCTCTACCTACTAATTCAAGGAAAATACCATGAAGTCATGACAACATTTCAACAAATTATGGCACTGAAGGCAGAAGTATTCAGCACATAAACATGTTTATTTCTTAATACTTAACCACACAGAGAACACAGAGTGAAGATTTACATACAAGGCAACTGGGACGTCCATCTCTTTCAAACTTCGTCCAATCGAGGCTTCGGTTTAGCTGTTAACCTCATTCTTAATCCCAAAGGGAAGTTAGCAGAGCTAGTCAGCACACATCTCACTGAGGCTGAAAAATGGATAGCTGCAAATGGTCAAAGGGATTTTTAGATGTTTAATTCAGTTTTGTTGAATGTTCTTTTACATATTTACTTGAGTTGAAATGGCATTGGGACATGTTTGGGTTGTGCTAGATAGCCAACAAATCCTGACCACTTATTTGATAATCATCAAATATTCACTCATTTCTCTCTCTGCAGTCCATGATGCTTTCCAGTATTTACATATTGAGGTCTCTTTTGCATTTTCCCTCTTGTATTCCATTACACATCTAGAAAAATGATTTCTCTCATCTCTGAAGTCACTTGAGTTCATGACGAGTTCCTGTCATTCAGTGAGCTGTGTGCTGACGGACTGTAAAAATAAAGGTCAGGGTATTTGGCAAAAACTGGGTAGTTCTTTTAGGAACATAGTTTGGTACTGGTTTAAGCTGTTTATATTTCATTTGAAACTGCCATTCAGTCATAAGATGCAGGAAGTTCTTGAACTTTGTGTGTTTTTTGTTGGGAAGGGAACATTACAAGGTGAATTGAAGGATCATACAGGTAGTTATAATTGAGGGTAGGAAAATACAGGCTAACGGGGTCAATATAAGACTTTAAAGGGGTAGTTACAAGGTTGTGGTAGTTACATAGCTTAGGTACAGAATTCGGGGCATAGTTACAGAAAGGATTCATCATCTTTGGGGGCGGACTTATAGGGCGGAAAAGGGGGGTCTGGCAGGAGACGTCTGTTCACGTTACTCCGGACCGTAAGACACCTGCCACACAATGATATGACTCCTCTCTGCTTTAGACAATGCTGGCTTCATCTGAGGAGCTTCACCATCTACTTCTTCTGTCTCATCATCTTCACCGTCACCTGAGAAAGAGTACAAGTAAATGCTATTAATGGTTATATATGGCCAAACAAACATGCTCGTTTAATGAATTAATTGTTTCTCACCGATACGGAAGTCAATATAACCCTCTCCTCCACTCAGCACCAGCACGTTCTGAACACTCTGTGCTTCTGTGTCCATCGGGGCTGAGGACCCCTGAGACTCTGACGGACTGTCCAACACGCTACCATTCAGGGTGGCCAATACATTGCCTGAAAACAACAGACGAGATGCATGTTACTGTTATTTTAAATATGTATAAAAAATACATGCAATATATATTAGTGCTGTCAATTGATAAAGAAAAAAACTAATTTATTGCACATTTTTCTGAAATTATCCCACATAACATTAAAGTTTTTAAATATACTTTTAATATTGCAATAATTTCACGGTCAATCTTCAAATTAATGTAGAAACAACATAAAGACAGTATATTTTTAATATTTGTTTAATGGCATCTTTTTTTTTGACTGAAGATGAGTATCACTGATACCAATACTACTCTCTTTTTTCTTTTGTTCTTTGATTAACAGACATCACAGCAGCTAGGTTATTAGGTTATTTGGCTGCTATTACTTTAAGAGCTGCCGCTGCTGAATGTGATGCAGATCTGACACGCTTGCTCATAGTTTCATTCGCGCTTTAATATGAAATGATACAGGCTACAGTGCACGCTATATATATACAGTATCTCACAAAAGTGAGTACACCCCTCACATTTTGGCAATCATTTTAGTATATCTTTGCAAGGGACAATTCTATAGAAATGAAACTTGGATATATTTTAGAGTAGTTAATGTGCAATTTGTATAGCAGTAAAGATTTACTGTCCTCTGAAAATAACTCAACATACGGTCATTATTGTCAAAAAAGCTGGCAACAAAAGTGAGTACACCCTACGTGAAAACAGCTATACGTCGTTTAACCATGCAAAGCCACGTCCTATTCATCATGTTCATGTTTTTGTCTCCTTGACAGGACCATACAAATTTGTGTATCTTGTTTTAGAGCAGTTAAAATTTGGTGCTTTGAGTACAATTCTCTCATACTGACCACTGGATGTTCAACATGGCACCTCGTAGCAAAGAACTCTCTGAGGATTTGAGAATTAGAATTGTTGCTCTCCACAAAGATGGCCTAGGCTATAAGAAGATCAGTAACACCCTGAAACTGAGTTACAGTACAGTGGCCAGTGTCACACAGAGGTTTTCCAAGACGGGTTCCACTCGGAACAGGCCTCGCAAGGGTCAATTGAAGAAGTTGAGTCCTCGTGGTGTGCATCAGGTGCAGAAGCTGGCTTCAAAAAACAGATGCATGAGTGCTGCCAGCATTGCTTTAGAGGTTGCAGATGCGGAAGGTCAGCTTGTCAGTGCTCAGACCATACGCCACACACTGCAACAAGTTGGTTTGCATGGCCGTCGTCCCAGAAGGAAGCCTCTTCTGAAGCTGGATCACAAAAAAGCCTGCAAACAGTTTGCTGAAGAAAACCTGTCCAAGAGCATGAATTACTGGAACCATGTCCTGTGGTCTGATGAGACTAAGATAAACTTGTTTGGCTCAGATGGTGTCCAGCATGTGTGGTGATGCCCTGGTGAGGAGTACCAAGAAAATTGTGTCTTGCCGACAGTCAAGCATGGTGGTGGTAGCATCATAGTCTGGGGCTGCATGAGTGCTGCTGGTACTGGGGAGCTGCGGTTCATTGAGGGAAACATGGTTTCCAACATGTACTGTGACATTCTGAAGCAGAAGGTGATGCCCTCCATTCAGAAACTGGGCTGAACGGCAGTTTTCCAACATGATAACGACCCCAAACACACCGCCAAGATGACAACTGCCTTGCTGATGAAGCTGAAGGTGAAGGTGATGGAGTGGCCAACTATATCTCCAGACCTGAACCCTATTAACCACATGTGTGGCATCCTCAAGCGGAAGGTGGAGAAGCACCATGTGTCTAACATCCAGCAGCTCCATGTCATCATTATGGAGGAGTGGAAGAGGATGCCAGCAACAACCTGTAAAGCTCTGGTGAATTCCAAGCCCAGGAGGATTAAGGCAGTGCTAGATAACAATGGTGCCCCTACAAAATATTGACACTTTGGACACAGTTTTGACATGTTCACTTAGGGTGTACTCATTTTTGTTGCCAGTTATTTGGACAATAATGGCTATACATTGAGTTATATTTAGAGGACAGTAAATTTGTACTTCTATACAAGCTGCACATTGACTACTCTAAAATATATCCAAGTTTCATTTGTGTAGTATTGTCCCTTGAGAAGATATACTAAAATTTTTGCTGAAATGTGAGGGGTTTACTCACTTTTGTAAAATACTGTATATAAAAAGTGTATGTATGTATGTATATATATATATGTGTGTGTGTGTGTGTGTGTGTGTGTGTGTGTGTGTGTGTGTAAATTCCTCAAATATTTAAAATTGACACTAACCTGGCACTGACACAAAGAACTTGACGGCATCTCTGTGTCCATGGAAACAGAGTTGAGCCTGTGCCATAGAGCAGTATGGTATGAAGCTACTCTTCTCAGAGTTACTGTCATCTGCATATACGTGGATCACGCCCCCCGATGACGTGGGCGACACCTTATTGGCTGCAAGAGAACAGAAGCCACCAATCAGAAAGCTTAACAACCAGAGAAACTCACAGGGACTGCCAGTGCTTAAATAGATAAATCTGCAGCAGAGAAAACTGTAATAAAGAGATCAGAGCATGCAAAAACATCCACAGATATTCATAAAGACACAAAAAACATGAAGATAGTAATACACAGAAAGACAATTCATTCATAATTAAAGCATGCTAAACCCACAGACAGAAATAATCTATTGAACAATGGAGTGAATGAAAGACTGAAGTATTTACTTTATTTAGTTTGTTGAAAAAAATAATTGAATTAGCAATTATATTAGTTTTTTTATTATTATGTTATTTTCTGATAAATATGTATATGTGGATTTATATTTATATGACTCTTCATTCCACTCTATTAAATAACACTGAAAGGTATTGAACACAAAATAATGAGGATAGTAGGGTAGAGATAATTAATTCACAACCAAAACATGCTATAAACCATTTAAAAAAAATCAAGTTTATTAATCAATGAAAAGCGAATAAAAGAACATGGAGTACCCAAAATAAGTGTGATGGGACATGATAAGAATGACAGCTGTAACGCTCCACACTTACCCCTCAGTCCGAGGAGCTGCCCTCGATGAAGCACTACGGCTAAAGGGAGGAGGAAGTGGGAAGGGGAACAAGACAGGACAAGAGAGCAACACTCATGAGACAAAAGTGAAAGAGGGTAGTGGAACAATAGAGATAAAAGGAATAGGAAAAAAGCTAGAAAGGAGATGACAAGAGGAGCCACAGAGTTTGTTGGGTAAATAATGCATTGAGGAAGTTGACCTAGCGGTTAATGATCTGGGATGATGACATTAAAGTTTGCAGGTTAATCTCAGGGTGGTGGCAATGAACTCAAGGGATGGTGAGATTCAAGCCTCTTAACTAGCTTAACCGGCAAGACTTCAGCTTCAGAATGAGCAAGAGCAAGAACAAACTGGCTGACTACCAAAAGTATCACTAACCAGCTTAAACCAATGACAGAGAAATGTTGTTTGGTTGATCAGTGAAGGGTAAGGGAAATGGTTCAGATGATCAAGGACCTTGTTAACATTAAAGCATGTGTGCATACAAACAGACTTACTTTCAGTTAGAGGGATTGAGATGATGACACCATTTCCAGTCCCCACCCACAATCGGTTTCCTCCAATCAGCAGCGCAGTTATCCTGACAAAAGAGAAGCCCAACTTTCCTGTACCTGTCAATCACAGACAACACAGCACAATGTAAAACATTTAAATTGCAACTTCTGATCTTTGATAAATATTATGCAAAATCATTCCATCAATAAATAGAATAATGAACAATAAGTTCATTTTACATTTTAAAAAATCAATTTTATTAAACTTAAAATAGTTTTTAGTGTACATTTTCTGTTAAATTGCTTTTAAAAATCTGGTAAAATAAACAAATTATAAAATAAAATAAAAGTACAATTTTGCAAAAGGAGGCAACATATAATTTCACTTCTAAACTAATCTCTAAACAGAACGCTATAAATCAGAAGTGTTAAATTCACAGCAAAGAAGTGAGAAATGTTACCCAGCATCTTGCTGACATAAGGCTCGATATCCACGTCTTGCAGATGCTGATGTGTGAGTGCGTGGTACAAACGGAGCGTAGAATCCAACCGGATTGAAACCCAGACACCATCACCAATCCATGCCAGCTGCCTCACCTGGCTCTCCTTGCGTGGGTGAGCATCAAATGATTTCTATATGAAGGAGAGAGAAACATAAAATGAAGTCCCAAGACAAAGATTATAATGACGACATCACATTCACTATCTGAGACTAGCCTCGATCTGCATGCTCTTGGGCTGGATCACATGGATCTTGTTCTTGTTACCACACCAGACTTTGTCATGAACCACAGCCATGCATCGGATGGAGTGGTGGGGTCTTCCCAGATCCATTAGGTGATAGTTAGATAGATCCCATTGTCCATCTGTGTGTACATTTCACAATTGTTAGTATAAAATGCATGAATTAAAAATATTTATACCAAAACAGTTTTAACAAATAACTTTTTTCCTTTTTCTCATAAGTTTAACATTAGGAAGATGAAGCAAACCTTCAGCTCTGTGGAAGATTGCAAGAGTTCCATCAGCTAATGCAACCAAAACTCTCCCCTTCACATGTCTGAAGAGACAAAGTAGGAAATTATTAGTATTTTGCATATAACTGGAGTTACTTGTTATCAGTCTTTTTATATACACTACCATTCTAAAGTTTGGGGTCAACTGTTTTCAAGTGTGATAATAAGAAATGTTTCTTGAGCAGCAAATCAATGATTTCTGAAGGATCATACAACACTGAAGACCGGAGTAACTGGCTGCTGAAAATTCTGTTTTGCCACCACAGAAATAAATTACATTTTAAAAAATATTAAAAACAAATATTGTAAATTGTAAAAAAAAAAAAAAAAAAAAAATCACTGTTTTTACTGTATTTTGATCAAATAAATTCAGCCTTGGTGAGCATAAAAGACTTCTTTCAAAAACATTAAAAACTGACCCCAAACGGTGGTGTACATACATCATTAGGATTCTACTTACACCAAACTCAGTACAGAGTCTTTGAGTTTGATTGAATGGAGGCATTTCTTCCAGTTGGACACTGCAGAGTGGACATAAAGCCTGTGGACAAAGTTTACAGACACCTTACAGAGTATTTTACATGGTGCATATAATATTTAAGATTAGAGGTGGGCGATATGATCAAAATCTTATATCTCGATATGAGTAATTTTATTTCACAGTAACGATACATCTAATGATGTAGTTATTTTTGCAAAACAGAACCATAGAAATACCATAGAAATTCTTGTCACCAGTGTCAATATCACAAAAAACTAATACTAGCCTAAATTAAAAAAAAAATAAAAAAACCTCAAGCTCACTGAAGTAAAACAGTCAGCAATTAAATAAGAATAAAAAACTAATTACAAGCAATAGGAAAAACAACTACAGTAGAACAAATAAATAAATGCTACATACACTGTATAAAGTAAATAAATGTATAAAAACACTCCATATTCTTCACTGAGAAAATTAGATGTATATTTAAAGTTGCAAAAGTAATTTCGTCAAGAGCAGTGAGAGATTGTCTCTCGTTTATTGTTTGATTAACATGAATGACAGACAGCAGGAATATTAGACTGCTGTCACTTTAAGAGCTGCCTGGATCCAATATACCTTTACATGTGTTTTCTCTCTCAGCTGTTTGCTTTCACTTAAGACCTACTGTGTTTACGAGGATACTTGCAAAGATGGGCATTTTGACACATACAAGTGTGTATTTAACTGTTCAAGGCCTATAAAGCGGCAAAAATAACTGGGTTCAATACTCCCGCGCACTATGAGCACTGTCTTCACATGCGTGCACATCTCTGACAGCTCTCAGAAACAGTCTCCCAGATAGCACGTGCATATAGCAAAAGGAGTTCTCTTTTGCTGCTGATTGCGTTTCAGTTGTTTAAAATTACTTGTTTTAAATGGCAATGCTCAAAAACATGAGCAAACAATACGTTTTCCTTGACCATATGGCCGCGATAGAGACAATAGTCCAACATCTCTACCGGTTGGCAAATTTCTACCGGTTAATTGTGTCCACCGGTATAGCGCCCACCCCTATTTGAGAATTTAGAATTTAGAATGTGAAAATGCAGCTAAAAAATATGATACCGACCAGCCGTTTTGAGCTCCCAGCCACATGGTCGGGGCAGCACTTGTTCCTGCTCGGTCGTCTCCTGCCTCTTCAGAGTTTGTGGGGGCTGATGTCACTTGCTCCTTCGGCACACCTGCTTCACTGATGGCACAACGCGCAGAACAGACCATTTAAATTCAACACACATACCTAAATCATTTCCTAAACTATTCAGCAAACATAAAAACGTCCTATTGCAGTGAGAAAAATAGGAATGGTTATTTGCACAAAAAGCTTTCATAAACCTTTATGAAAGCATTTGGTAGGCACTTTTATCTAAAGTTTTAGTATTTTAGTGAGCTGTATGTGAGGTACCTGTGTGTGTTGTCAGTAAAGACATGCTCAGTGAAAGGTCCAAGTGTGCTCTCCACATTCTCATTAGGCCCTGCCTCCTCGGACACCTCAATGGCTTCTGTCGCTTCCTCCGCAGACTGTGACACTGCTAAGCTTCTGCACACTGGAGCTGTAGGAGCTAAACACAAAACATATGACGTCCACTATGCAGTCTCAAAGATGCCTAACATACAATTTCAGTCAGTTTGCTCACCTTGGCTTCGGTCCTGCACGGGTGTGTCGGTGCGAGAGGAGCAGTTGCTGCGCACTACGCTGCAGTTAGTGGCACAGCCCACGATGGTAATCCCCGCCAGCATGCCCTCCACTCCACCCTTCTCCTCTGAAGCCCCATCTCCAGCCTGCTGCTCCAGAAATATCTCACCTGCTGGGTAATCACTCTCACTGGCAGCTATACGCATGAAAAACACAAGTGACAGTTAACACATCTTCTACAGTGTCAGATACAGCTGAGAGTGTGGTTGTTTGTATACAGCACTACACAGACCTGGTACACTGGAGATGCACAGCACATGTGCATTACACACATTAAACTGGTCGACCAGTGAGCAGGGCTGGTTTGCGTCGATTATGACCACTTTACTGGCTGAATGAGTGCTGGTCAGAATCCACACGCGGCTGCTCATGGAGTCTGTCTCGTGCAGCTCTTTAGGCTATAAACAGGGAGAAATACTAATGTTTAGATTCAAGTAAATTCAATTTATAATTAGGATGTTCATTTCCAGCATTTATTTACTTAAGATGTAAAAGATGTACAGTGAGGTCCAAAAGTCTATGACCTCTTCTGATCTCTTGACTAGTGAATAAAAAAACAAAACAACAATTATATTAAATGATTTTTAAAAAGTAATAAAAAAATGAGTAAAATGTTATTATAAGCATAATAAATCGAGTAAACCGTTTAACTCAAAAAATGAGCATAAATTTGAGAATTTTTTAGCATTTGGTTTATCTCCCCTTTGCTTTAATCAGTGTCATAAATTTGCTTATTTGATTAGTAACCTATCAAAAGTGCAGAAATGTAAATAATTCCATTCATTTTACATCAGAGAATTTCTTTACATTCTCTATTTTAAATTTTGCTGCCAAATATCTTTCTGCTTTTTCCAGGTTTAAGTTTGATCGAAATTAAATGTTTAATGTGGTCTCAGATTTTCTGATCCCACTGTGTTTGTGTATTTATACTACTGTTCAAAGTCACTAAGATTTTTTTTATGTTTCTGAAGAAAGTCTCTTATGCTCACCAAGGCTGCATTTATTTTATTTAAAAAATTACAGTAAAACAGTACAATTTAAAAGAATTACTTTCTATTGTAATATATTTTAAAATATAATTTATTTCTGTGAAGGCAAAGCTGAATTTTCAGCAGCCATTACTCCAGCCTTCAGTGTCACCTGATTTTTCAGAAATCATTCTGATATGCTGATGTGATACACAATAAATATTTCTTCTTATTATTAATGCTGAAAATGTTGCTGCTTGATATTTTTTGTGGTAGTTGTGTTACTTTTTTCAGGACTCTTTGATGAACAGAAAGTTTAAAATAACTGCTTTTTTTTTTTTTTTTTTTTTACATTATAAATGTTTTTACTGTCGCTTTTGATCAATTTAATGCATCCTTGAATAAAAGTATTAATTTCTTTAAATGTAAAGAATTTTTTTGTATATTTTGAACATCTCTTCCAATATTATAGGGTTATTTTTGTGTAATTTCATGTTTTTTCTTCTTGTTTTAATTTTTTTTTTTAAAGGTTGTTTACCTTCTTTTTCTCTGGTGAGCTCTGTTCACTCTTGTTGTCTCCACCTTCATTTTCACCAGTCAGAGGATCTGAGCCATTGGAGGGCTTCACAGCTGCAGTCTCCTGATTGGGTGTCTTCCAGCCAGTGAGATCCACACCAGCAGCACACCATAGCTGAAGAACAAGAGTCTGAGTTCATAACTTCAAACCCTCAAAACAAACAGTCTGTAAGCTTGTGTGTACCCTTTACCTTCCTGTTGGGGTCTTTCTCCACCAGAGGGCGGCAGTACACTGGCACAGGGACATTTTTCATGCGACTATCCTCCTTCTCATTGGCCTGTGAGGACACAGGAAGACAGTGATGTTCCCAAGGCCTTTATCAATAAGATCACTGCCACACACTACAAGCAGAAAATGCCATACTCAGAGCTCCCATCATGCCCTAGTTAAGACTGCCTTGATCCAGGGCAGACAGGGAAAGGGGAAACCAAGAACAGCAAACCAGAGCAGCAGATCAAACTATGTTAGAGGGTTACAAGGCAGACGCATGCGCAATGACAGGAGTCAATCTACTGTATAGTCAGCAAATGCCACTGAGAGACAGAGAGTGCAGCAAATCATGATTCAAGTGTTTCTAAGATGGAGGAAGGTTTGATACGGACCAGCATATCATTTTACACAACACCGACAGAATAGTATTTCTTACCATCTGAATTAATTTACTTTCATCTAAGACTATGTTTCCTGTATACAATACTGGAATGTGATTATATTAAAAGGAGCTTTCGTTACATTTTAGACATCTGGAATTTGTTTGAAACTGGAATTTGTTTTAAACTCTGCTTACATATTAGATTAGAATAACCGTTTATCTTTATTATCTTTAAAAAGGCATCCCTTGTGGAAAAAAGTACCCTTTAACATACTTTTAAATTCATACTTTTTTATTGTACTGACAATTATATATTCTGCAAGTACAGTTTTTTAAAAATTTACTTTTTCGCAAGGGACCAAACTATATATATTCAATTGTAATAATAATCAACTATGGCCATTGCATTACTGACTTAATAAATATGAAAAATGTTGAACAGAAAGAAATCTATGTATTAAATCTATTATTACATTAAATCATAACATGACATATATGTTCTTTTTAAATTTTTGAATGAATTTAAATGTAACATTTTTAAAAAGTTAAAATTAAGGTGAAATTTAGCAGAAAGGTTGCCTTTTCACACAATATAGTAAAATTATAAATGGTGTTGTCTTATTTAGTCAAAATCATTGAAAAGTCTTACAGAAAAAAAGTACTCTGGCGATACTATGGTACAGTAGTGGTATCAGATGGTAATACTATGGTACTTACTACTCCATTATACTATTGCATATCAAGTGCTGAAAGATTAGCATATTCATGTACCACTGTATTTGAATTACACTGAGATACGTGGTACTACGTTTACATTTCAGGCTGTCTTGCAATAACGCTGACATATAAAATATGATAACTAGCAGAGTTATATCAATGTAGGTTGTAAGTGACTGTAAAATCGGCTAAAAATCATCTAAAATGCAGTAAATACTGTGTTAACTTGATAGTGTTAGCGAAAAAACAGGAAAGCATGACGACAGCTATAAACACCAGAGGTTTCATTCCTAAAGACATTATTTTCTGCAATGTCAGTTTTCTGCTGCGTCTACGCTATGATTTGCTGACTGAGGCTGAGCCAGGTTAGGGCCGGGAGTTAAAGGGACAGGGTGGGAGAGGTGCATGCTGGTCCTCTGCCGCTCAGACTTGCCTGCGTCCTCTTCGCTGTGGCATCTTGAGCACTGTCCGCCTGGGAGCCGTTCTGTGGGAGATCACAGTTAGAGCCACGGCGACATTGTCACCACGGCATCCCTGACAAACACACTGTCAGCGTGGCAACCCTAACACTGTTGCCACTCCAGAAACCAGCACAACGTGGACTAGTGAACTAGTCCCATAAAATAACAAAAACAATTCCAGACTAACCAGTGAGCCATTACTAAGACAATGGCATCAAGCATACAGTCATAGAGTTGATAAGTTGTAAGCGAGACAAAACGCTAAATCGTTGTATTTTTCTTTTCTTCATTTTACGGTCTGCAGCTTTACAGAAAAATAAGCAAAAACAGTAAGCCAGCGCTCACTTATATAGTCTCTCTTATATAGTGTTTGAGAACCTAAATTATTTTAGCACAACAGTTTATTTGCACGGTTCATGTAAGTAAACAAATCACTGATAAAATGACCAAATCACAGCGCAAATACAACTGAAAAACAATTCATTATTTAGCGTAGTTTCTGTATTTGATATACAGTCAAACCAAAAATTATTCAGACACCAGATATAATTTTTGATATTTTGTTTACTAGTGGGTGCAGAACATTATAGTTCATTTATGTAAGTGAGGATAGCAAAATAAAGTAAACGGTGACATATTATACCCAAAAATTCTTCATACAGTGGACTACCAGTAAAACTGATAAAAATTTGGGACCAAAAATTTGATTTGACACTTTGACCTGACCATGTTTTGTTACATACCTTTCTGTCAAAGTTATCTGTCATTATCAAGATGAATTTCTTCTGACACAGTTTAACTCTTGAGTTCTTGTCATATTTTATTACCATTTTCTAAACTATAGCAAATAAACTGTGATAATGTGAGAAATGTTGAAGGTGTTTGAATAAATTTTGGTTTAACTGCATATATTATAGTATTTATTAATATTTTTAAAATTTTATATTTTTAGTTGTCATTTTAATTTTAATTTGTTTCAATTTTGTTGTGATTTAGTGTTTTTATGAGAAAAATCTACAATTTTATATTTAAATTTCTTTTCATTTTATTTTTTCATTGTAGTCAGTTTAGTGCTTCAGCTTAAATATTTAAACTTTTCCAATTTCCAATTTTTGTCTTTTATAAAAAATTAAAAAAGTTTAGACTATATCATATATATATATATATATATATATATAAAACCTAATATTTGTTTTGTTTTATTTCAGTTAACAAAAACAATTTTTAATAGTTTTAGTTTCAATTAATAACACTATCACTGATTCCTTGTAACCCTTGCATTTTTAGTGAAATATTACATGAAATTCTGTTCTTTATCACATTTCTTTTTACTTTTTCTAGATTTATAAGTTCCAATTAAGTTCACTGTAATGATTTCAGCATAATATCTAGTTTTTGTGGTAGATGAAAGCTCTAACTGCAGAATTAAAGTCTTTATCTGTATATTTATCTTATAAATATCTGATACTGTTACATACTTTGACACTTTTTGTCAGTATCTTGTAATCTAGCTAATTTATTTTTTAATTATTTTTTCATCAAACTGCTCTTGCACATCTTCAACAAGCCATTCATCACCTCACATAAACTCAGACGCCCATTGCTTATCTTGGGAGGTGCTAAACAAAAACACGCCCCATTTGGGTCCATATTTATTTTATTTTGCTCTTCTATTTGACATCCTGACAAAACAGAGCCACTTCAGTCTGTAAGTGGAGATAAATTGCTTAGGGAGATCAGGGGTCAAGGGTCAACATAGGGGCAGATACCTGTTTCAGTCGGGACGGGACACTCCAGCCACAGGTCTGCATGGGGCCGTCCTTCCGGCGCATGTGCTCGCGCACCTGCCGGTACTGCTCTCGACGCTGCTCTCTGCGAGTACAGAGCGCAGAATCGCTGAGGAGAGACGCAACACCATTACTGGGCAGTCTACAGGGCGAAGAGAAAGAGAGAGGGAGCGGTCAGCGAAAGAGCAAGAGAACCAGCCAGCCAGCCAGCCGAGGCCAAAAAGAGGCCAGACACTGCGTGATGTGAGAACGTGATGTGTTATATTTCATTTACATTTATGCATTTGACAAATGCTATTTTCTGGAGTGCGAGGCAAGGAGACTTAAAGAAGAACATTTGATATGTTTATGTTGATGTGAACTGATGTTTAAAAATGTTCTGACAAATGAAACATAATGAATGCAGAAAATATTTACATTTATTCATCTATTAAATATAATTTTTGCAAATTGAAAAAGCTGAATTAAATTAAATATAAATATTAGATGAAAAACTTTTAAAAGAACTTAAAACTCAAAACTTTTAAAAAACTTAAATGAAAATTACAAATGTTGCCTCTGCAACTTACTGAAATAAAACAATTTGAAGTGCTAAAAATACAAAAAATAAAGCTAAAATAAAAATGATTTTAACCTAAAAAAATATATATATATATAATAAACAAAAAAGTACAAACTAAACTAAACTAAAATGTTAAATAGAATTAAAATAAAAACTGAAAATATAAAAATAAAAGCAATTATAAATAAATCTTACAATATTTTAATGAATATTACTAAAATAACACTGTTATGGTTTTATCCAAAAATAATACGCATTTATCATTATGCAAATTCCCTGAGAACTGAACCCCACAACCTAAATTAAGTAATTATTAAATAAATGAATAAAAGTATTTTTTATTCTAAAAATGCAAGTTTTCTTTTAGAGATAATGTTATAATTAGTTTGTAGTTTTTGTTATTAGTTTTATTTAAAGCAATTGAAGTCTATGATAAGTAAACGTGTGAGTGAGTGTGCAACAGCTAACAGTCAAATGCAGCATTAGCACACAGCATTTAGCAGGAGTCAGCGTGCCTGAGCAGAAGAAAGAGAGAGAATAATCTTGGGGGACAGAGGAAGAGGGAGGACAAACAAGACAGGTACAACATGTGGATGAGGATGTGAGGACATATGGGACACAGTCGGGTATGCATGTCTCTTCTCACTCTTCAGGCATGAACTCCAGTATGCAGTTGGAGGTGGAGATCTGGCACATGGTTTGAGAGCGTCTCTGGTTGTAGCCAGCAGGAGAGGGAGACTTGTAGTGAATGTTGACACTGGTGTACGGCCGTTTCACTGGAGGAGGACTCGCAGATGAGCTAAAAAGACGTGCAAAGCTGGAGAGAGACAAGGCAAGGTGAGTAGGTAAAGGAACAGGAAAACAGAAAAAATGCAAATGATAAAATTAGTAATAAAACTATTTGCTAACACTTTAGTATAGGGAACAGTTCTCACTATTAACTAGTTGCTTATTAGAATGCCTATTATTAACATATTGGCTGTTTATTAGTGCTTATACAGCACATATTCTGCATGGCTATATTCTACATCCCTGATCCTACCCAATACCTAAACCCAACAAACTACCTAACTAACTATTAATAAGCAACAAATTAGGAGTTTATTGAGGCAAAAGTTGTAGTTAATGGTTTGTTAATAGTGAGAATTGGAACTTAAAATAAAGTGTGACTAACTATTTTAACATCATTAAGATATTTCAGCTGTGTGAAATCAATCCCCTTCCGTACATACTGATTTAAGAGTCAAAAACTAAGACAAAATGTCTAAATCTGCTGTAATACTCACAACTGCCAGATTATGGACTTCTTCTTCTCTGGTAGAGGAGGACTCTCTCGAGATGCCCTGTGGAAGTGAAATGGACGAAGAGAAAATGAATTCTGCACTGTAAAATTTTTATTTATTTATTTTTTAAACAAGACTGTAAAAATGCTACAGTAAAAACCTGTTTTTTTGGTTAACTGTATGTTACCTTACTATATAGCGCTGAAAATTTTAAATTGTTTAACATTGCATTATATATAATTTTACTGTGAAAAGTTTTTTGGAACTAAAAAGTATGAATTAGCATATAATTTACAGTTACAATTAATTTAGTACTCAGCAACAAAATACATGTACTTTTAAAGTAAATTATTGTTATTTTTTTTAAGTAAAAAAACAGAGCCACCTTATAACCTTATTGTATAATTTACAATGGAAAACAGTAAAAGGATATTCCCAGAAGTCCCTGCATGATGCATCACATGTGATTTTATTGAATTTTTTAATTTACACTACCAATCAAAAGTTTGGGGTTGGTAAGATTATTTAATATTTTTGAAATAAGCATCTTATGCTCACCAAAGCTGCATTTGATCAAAAACACATTAAAACAGTAATATTGTGAAATATTATTATAATAACTGTGAATTTTACAGTGTAATTTATTCCTGTGATGCAAAGTTGAATTTTCAGCATCATTACTCCAGTCTTTAGTGTCACATGATCTTTCAGAAATCAGTCTAATATGCTGATTTGGCATTTGGGAAACATTTCTTATTATCAATGTTAAAAACAGTTGTGCTGTGTGTTATCAGTTATGTACATTAGGGTGTTTAGTTACATTTTATGTTACATTACAATGCATTAATGCATTTTTACTCCACTACCGACCAGGTTTTTATGAGTACTGTATTGATAAAATCATTTAGATGTGCAAAAGTCTGAGATTTTGTTTACATGCTTTTATGCCAGACAAAAGTAAGTGTCTGAATGAGAGTTGATTTAGATGAGAGATTTTATGTCTGTGGCTGCTTCTCCCTCACCTGATCATTTCGGTCCAGCGCACCGCTTCCTGAAGCTCCATCAGTCTCTCCTTGTACTGGTTGCGCTCCATCAGCACGCGGGCCATCTCCACACGTGTGAACCGTCGTCTCTGGGTCATGGCGACATCGTCCTGCAGTGGAGAAGAGTACTGCACCACAGAGCCACACAGAACAGAGCAGCACCACAAAACACGGCAGCAGTGAAGCGGAGGTTAGTGCATCAGGCCTTCAGCATTTCACAGCATCAAATATGTGACCCTGGACCACAAAACCAGTCTTAAGTGGCACGGGTATATTTGTAGCAATAGCCAAAAATACATTGTATGGGTCAAAATGATCAATTTTTCTTTTATGCCAAAAAACATTAGAATATTAAGTAAAGATCATGTTCCATGAAGATATTTTGTAAATTTCCTACCGTAAATATATCAAAACTTAATTTTTGATCAGTAATATGCATTGCTAAGAATTTCATTTGGAGAACTTTAAAGGTGATTTTCTGAATATTTAGATTTTTTTGCACCCTCAGATTCCATATTTTCAAATAGTTGTATCTCAGCCAAATATTGTCCTATCCTAACAAACCATACATCAATGGAAAGCTAATTTATTTAGCTTTCAGATGAGGAATACATCTCAATTTCCAAAAATTGAGCCTTATGACTGGTTTTGTGGTCCAGGGTCACATATGAGGTTACTAAAGCATTGTGAGCAGGTTAAAGGTTTAAATAGCATTTTAATTAAAAACTGCATAACAAAGCAAGGCCTGTAGAAGTGATTAATAGTAAACTGTGTTTACAACCTAATTTAATGTTATATGTTTAAAATCTCACTTTAAAGGTAAAAAAATAGTTTTAATATTATTAATAATATAAGAAAAAACGTTATTTGGTTATTTGAGACTTAAGAGCTCTGTTCCAAAACCTAGTGAGTGTGATTTTTTTCACTAAGCTCATCACAGTGCATTCTGGGGTTGCCTTCTCCATGAAGGGTACTGTATATACCATGCTGCCATTGAACTGAGCTAAAACAACATAATTAAGTTACTACCTTTTAGACATCAGTGAGGCAGCTCACTACTTTTTGGAGCAGAGAAACAAGTGTTTGAAATCAGAGAGAAGTGTTTGACTTACATCCTCTCCACCCTCATCTTTAGAGTCCTGAGATGCTCCTAAAGCTTCAGCTCTCAACCTTTAATCAAAGGAAGACATTCAGACTTTAATTAGATTGGAGTCACAGAGACTTTTAAAAAGACCATAAGTCACTTTCGGACACACAGAACATGTTTTTGCATTCCACTGTGCTGCTTTGTATATTGTAAATATGCATTAAATGCATTAAATGGACATGTTTGACCATTGTGCTCAAGTGTCACATATTTTTCGGTGCCTCACACATGATAAGACATTCATCACAAGCTAAAATACATAACTTTTAAAAAACGTGTCTCAAAACCTTGCATTTTCTGTCAGTTTCACTGGCACACCCCTCATGTTTTTTGCAACTCAAAAACGCATTTTGTGTGAACAGCCCCGAAGACAACCCTAGTAGAAAAGTAATATATTTAAAATACATTTATTTCATATTAAGTATAGTTCAAATCTATTAACATATTTACTGACATATCATTATAATATATCTTACTGATATAAAAACTATAATTAAACTTTATTTGGAGTACTACTTCTTAATATTAAGCCTAAAATGTGTTTTAATGTCATTGTTGATGAGGATTGTATGATCTTTGAATAATATCAGTCTTTAAATGCAACATATTTAAAGCGTGCCTGAAGTATACTTGCAATATTTCCACGGTAACACTTTACAATAAGGTGTCATTTATTAACATTAGTTAATGTATTAACTAACATGAACAAACAATGAACAATGCATTTATTACACTATTTATTAATCTTTCTTAATGTTAGTTATTGAAAATACAGTTGTTCATTGTTGATTCATGTTAGTTCACATTAAGTAATGTTAACAAACACAACTTGTGATTTTAATAATGCATTAGTAAATGTTGAAATTAACATTAACTAAAATTAATAAATGCTGTAGAAGTATTGTTCATTCTTAGTTCATGTTTACTAATGTTGTTAACTAATGTTAACTAATGAACCTTATTGTAAAGTGTTACCATTTCCACTTTAGCACAATCAGATATACTTCAGTATATCTTTAGTGGGACTTCAGCACTACTTCCGTACAATTAAAGTGCACTGAGCACAAAATTAGTTGTTCCAATTTAGCAGACTTTAAGTATACCATTCTAAGTATACTAAAAGTACAACTGCAGGGTATTTTTATTAAGCACATAAATATTTAAATGTTTTTGTAATATACTTAACATGAAATAAGTGTATTTCAAATACATTTTAGTATGTCTATTTTTCACTAGGGCAGTCCTGGATTAAACTCATGTTATTGGTAGTTTAAATAGGAAGTAAATAACTTTTTTTTTTTGAAATATGCACACATTCACAACAAAGGCTTTGTAAATGTTTCTTTCTTCGTCTCATTCAGTTACGAAATACATAAACCCGTAAATCACATAAAAGATAAATGAGCTGTTAGAGCACTAAGTCAGACCAGCCTAAAAATTTAACTTTTTCACCTTTTTGTTATCCTAACAACACAGAAAGCTACATATAATGGAGTACAGCAGAGCAACATTAATAATATCAAATATTACGGAGGAGGAGTGGTTGGACAATTTGGCCATATTTCACTATTGGGGGGACTTGTCCCCCTCAATGTCTATGGTGGTTATAGCCCAGGATTAAAATAGTTTTTAAGGACCAGTCTTAAAATCTGTCAACAAACGTCAATGTTGTGACAGAAAAAAATCAGTGGAAACAAACATAGGCAAAAGTTCCAGACCTCTTCAGCTCCTCCTCCAGTTCTTTCACTCTCTGGTCCACTTTGCTCTTGGACTGTTTCACTGTTTCCAGCTCTTCCCGGAGAACTTCCTGTTCGCTCGACAGCTCATCCACTTTAGCAATCAGGTCATTCTTCACAATATTCAGGGCATTCCTACAGACGGCAAATGACTCCATTAGAGCATGAAAACATATATACATGGGCAAATAAACACACATTCTGTCTGTCTTTTTCTATTACTTGGTCTCCAGTAGTTGTTTGTTCTCTGTTAGTAGATTTTCCACCTCTTTCCCCATACCTGTGGAATATACAGTGTTAGCAGGAATAAAGACCACCATGAACTCTTTCCAAATCTTAGATAAACAGACTAAGGGACAACTGATTCAAAACTACATCACGATTATTTGAAATTACACCACAATCACAAAGAATTACAGTACATTTTATTACTTCAGTAGCTATTTAAAAATAAGTCAGTGAAATCTCTTTATTGTGACACTGAACAACGACCTTTAAGGCTTTTATTTACAAGACATCTAAAGGGGTATAATCACAGTCTAACTTGATAAGTGAACTGTAGAACATTCAAACTGACTTGGTAATATGATTCATATGAGCTGTAAAGCCATGCGAAAGCACAGCACTGAGCAACCGAAGTTAATAGGATTAGAAGAGCAGAAGCACAGGAGAACATCTCACCAAAGTATAGCTACAAATAAGGAACCAATCACAATGTCCTACTGAAAATAACATGAGGGGGAAAAGGAGGCTATGAGCCTTACCAAAGAAATCATCCCGGACTGAAATAGAGAGCCAAGGAGGAAACAGAAGGAAAGTGGCGAGGAAGGAGGAGGCAGCCAAATGACAGGAGGAGTAAAGGTATGAATGTGAAGACAGAAGAGAAGATCAAAATAAGAAGATAATGATGGAAATGAAGAGAGAAAGAATTAAAAGAAAAGATTAAGAGAAGAGAGAAAAACAAATGGATAGGTACATGTTAGATACTTATCATCACACACATACAAATACGCGCACACGCACACGCACACACACACACACACACACGCACACACACACACACACACACACGTGATAATAATTCCTTTAAAAGCAAAATTAATAAAACAGCTGTCATTATTACATTAAAAAGTATTTTTTTTATAATATAGCAGATCTTTAAATATATTAGATTTTTGAGGGATTGCCTTTAACAATTACAAGATTATTTATTAAAGATATAAACATACACATTCAAAGGTTTGGGGTCAGGAAGAGTTTGTTTTTAAAATAATTCTTATGCTCATAAAGGCTGCACTTATTTGATCAAAAATACAGAAAACAATAATATTGTGAAATATCATTGCAATTTAAAAATAACTGTTTTTTATTTGAATGTATTTTAAAATGTAATTTATTCCTGTGATGCAAGGCTGAATTTTCAGCATCATTACTCCAGTCTTCAGTATCACAAGATCCTTCAGAAATCATTCTAATATGCTGATTTCATGTTCAAGAAACATTTCTTGTCATTATCAATGCTGAAAACATTTTTTTGCTGCTTATCATGTTTGTGGAAATCATGCTATATTTTTTTCAGAATTCTTTGATGAATAGAAAGTTTAATTTATTTGAAATCTGCATTTTTGTAAATGTCTTCACTGTAACATTTGAACAATTAAAAGTCTATGATTAACAAAAGTATTAAATTCTTTCAAAACATAAAAATTTTTCTGGCCCCAAACTTTTGAACAGTAGTGTATTTTTAAGTGTCATGTTTCTGAGGTACAGTTTAATGTGGTCTTTAAAATAATATGACTAATTGTGTTTCATGTTGATGTTAAATCCATGCAAAGGTCATGAAGAGCAAAAAAGAATGAGAACTAAAAATACCAACCAATCAGTGATCAGATACACACCTGAGAATTCCCCTAGGGGCGTGGCCGAGAGAAGCACACACAGGAAGGAAGCACAGAGAGGGGTCAAGTGTCAGTGAGTGAGACGGCCAATCAAAAGAAAGATCCACCTTCACACTGAGATAAACAAATCAAAAGCTCTACCTTGATAATGAAACAAAACAAATCAGAAAACTGCCAACATAAATAACGGGAATTACTCAAATGAAACAACTCAGGATAACTTCATCAGACCAAAATGTGCTTAGGGGCAGGAGATACAGCCATGAAGCAAGCATGATATCCCAAGAGACCTTGCTTTGGGGATACATCCAGCAGTGTGGCTTCCTGACAAATGGCGTGCAGTTCAAAGTGCAGGGAAGAAAGGCCCTTAAGCCACCGTACGCTTAGCAATGGTACTTAAAATATAAACAGGAAGTCAAAAATCATTGATCTTAAATGCAGGTTACATATAAACCAAGGTAACCTGCATTTATGAGAAACTGTCAACAGAGGTAAAATGTTCAATAAAGCACTATGAAGCTTACCGAGAAGTTCCGCTCCTGCGTCCACATCACCGATGATGTCCGACTTGGCGTCTTTGATCTCATGGTACAGAGAGTCTGTGTTGATGCCGAATGCCTCATTCACTATGCCCTGAGAAGGACTTAAAAAGGAACAAGAGCTTTCGTCATTATTTCTGTGCCTTATTTTACTTCAAAGCTTGAATGGTTTTTGCTGAATTCCTTATATTACACAAAGCTACTTTTTAAATGGCGTTTTTAATGATTTAGAACTTTAACTTTTATAGTCTTTTTGTATTGATCAGGTATTTTGTACTTTTTATTCAGTATTTAATTGTGTGAATGGCATGTATCTGTCTACCTGTTTCCTCCTCCGAAGATTCGAGGGTCCAAGCACATATCTAGCTCTGGTGTTGAGTCTATAATTTCCTGAAACTCTGACCACTCATCACTACTGCCCATACCTACAGACACACATACGCAATTGAAATGAAGACAATCATTCTCCTGTAATGAAAAATTTGCAATCTATAGAATGCACACTAATGCCTTTTGCCTTAATGTGACATTGTGAAATCATGTTAGTATGAATTTAATCAATGCACATGAAATGTCAGTACATGTCAGTGTTTCTTTACTTAGGATGCAAGTGACTAGAGCGGTTTCCAGTAGTCGCCGACCAATATATCAGCAGTGCTGATAAATCGGCCAATATCTGATATTATATTTTTAAATTACTAGCATCAGCTATATACTACGATTACAGAACAAAATCAAGAAGAATATTTATTACTTAAGTTAAAATTATTATTATATGATCAAATTATTATTATATGATTAATTTTCTAAATAATTATTTAAAATGAATTAAATACTTAGTAAATATTATCTAAAAAAAAATGTAAATGATTAATTTTATTGAAACAATGTTGTGAATGTGAATTTACTATCTTTTAATTCCCTTTCAAATTTATATATAGTACCATTCAAACGTTTCAAGTTACTAAGACTTAAAATACTTCTATTCAGTAAGGAGTTAATAAAATCTATTTCAAATATAGATAATTTGTATTTACTGTATTTTTGTTCAAATAAACGCAGCCTTCCCTGTTGAGAAAATCAGCTTATGCTGGTTAGGTATGTTTTGAATCCTAGCAGCTGGTTTGACCTGATCCTTAGTTGGTCCTTAGCTGGTCATGTGCTAGTCCAAAGCTGGTTATCTCCTGCTCAGGACCAGCTCAGAACCAGCTCAAACCAGCTGCCATGCTTCAAAACATACCTAACCAGCATAGGCTGGTTTTTTCAACAGGGTTAGTGACCATAAGAGACTACTTTTAAAAACATTAAAAATCTTGCCGACCCCAAACTTTTCAACGGGAATATGTTAACATATATCAATATATTGACAAACATCAGCATTGGCATCAGCCTTTAAAAAAAAATTGTATCGGTCGACTACTAGCTTTCTTTGTTCTTTTATCCAGTGTTTATTCTTTGTCTCAGTTCTTCCTCTCTCTCACCAATGCTGACGTTCCTGGTTTCCTGAGAGACCTGCACCTCCATGTTTCTACTAAGACGCTTTGCATTCTTGCGGCCCCGCCCCCGGGACACTTCGAACTCTCCCACCGATACCAGCCCATCATTCAGAGGGGTAACTGTTGCCGAGGGAACAGACGAGGTGGGAGTGTTTGATTTGCTCCCTGTGCTGCTGGGTGTGGCTGCGACCGAGTCTGAATCTGAGCCATCCTCCTTAACACAGAGACAACAACATATTACATACATATTTTAATGATTAACATACTCTGCTAAACTTCTAAGCTTAATCTTCTAAACTAGATAATCTGGTATTGCTTTGACTAGTCTGATAGATAAACATTTATACCTACTAGCAAGGCTTGTATGGTAGAAAAGTATATTGTCATACAAATTCACACATTGTAAAACATTTACAATTAATGAAATATCTGTGAAGTACCATTACATCCTTCCAGTTTCAAGATATGAAAGAGGTAAAAAGGTCCACAGATACAAAAAAAAAAAAAAGCTTTGTCAAACATAACTCAAACTGCTTTATACTCATGTGACTTGAGTCATTTGAAAAACAGGAAGTGAAGAATCACGTTTTTTTCTCTTCCTTCAAAGAACAGATGTATAGTTTTGTGTGCACAGCTGACAGATGCTTCATGTAGGTGAGATTTAGCTCATTAAATCAGCTTTTTAATACACATCTGTTCATTTCAGATGGCTAAAACAGGACGAAGACGTCACAGGACAAGGCAGAGGATGGACGACCAAACCAAAATCATGGACCCTTGGAGGCTGGCTGGTGTCCATCAAAAAACCACCCATGAACCTGATCTTGACACAAGCAGGCATAAGGGGGAGTGGCTGACAGAATGATGATTATCATGACTCCTCCCCTGATGCTTTGGGGCGGAGTCATATCTGTCACACCTGATAGTCAGGGGCGTAGACAGGTCTGCTGAGATCGCTGGAATGCCAGACGTCTGATGAAACCATTCTAGCCCCCCCAGGACCCCCACGTACCATGCCATCTCCGCCAGGAAACAAACTCAGTGATGGGGGGCGCTCTGTTTTACTGCAGAAAAAGAAAGAGAGACAGGAAAGGTTAAATATTTCGAACACTAAACCAACATTGGCACATAAAAATGAGCAAAAAACTCAACGGACAGGGTGAAAACACATAAAGACGCAAAACCACATAGGAGAAAGAGGTACAGGTTTTTCAGTCTCTGACTTCAAAACTGCTAAACTGGGTGTTTGGGTGGACGGCAGGTTCATTTTTATTTTAAAGGAGTAAAATGGGAGATATAAGGACTGCGGGGAGACAGGGGTTTGGAAGCTGTCAGAGATTGCGGGGCATTTTTACCTTTTCCTCCAGTTGTGTCGTTGACTGCAGAAACACACACAGCGGCACATTAACATAAAGAAAGAAACAAACAAAAAGAAGGTGAACACGCACACTCACAAACACGGTCACACTATACTGGCACGGGACACAACGTCACATTACATACAGCATATAAAAAATAGATGGAGAAATTGAAATGAAGCTTATTCTGAAACTGAAAGCATGATGAAATTGCAAGCAAAACCTTAAATGTTGCATTTAGGGGCTGTGTAACCAGATAACTTACCATTTCATAATGTTATTTTTAGGGCTGGTAATTTAACGGGTTAATTAGATTAATTAATTACAATGAAAAATAATGCGTTCAAATTATTAATGCATTTAACGCACTTGCCCCGCCCCAGACCTATGTGGGTCATCTGACATTTCATACAATTGATTGATGACAAATACGAGGCAGGCAGGGCAACAACTCACTGTGTGATGGAGCCTAGAGAACATATGGCGCTTTTCCACTGCATGGTACAGCACGGTTCGGTACGGTTCACTTTTGGGGGGGTTTCCACTGGGTACAGTACCTGGTACCTGGTACTTTTTTTAGGACCACCTCGGTTGAGGTTCCAAGCGAACCAAAACGTGATGTGTAAACTCTGCTGATCTTATACGAAAGATCTTACCTGGTCAAATAAAACTTTGTCTCTTAGATCTAGGATTGATTCATTTTTAATCTCTTCTTCTATCCTCAACCATGTAAAAGATATTTCTTACACCATTGCCCCCTTATCTGATCATAAATTAGTTTGTATAAAGATGAGTGACATCCATGATAATCCAAGACTCAGGGGCTATTGGAAACTTAATAATAACTTGTTAAAAGATCAAAAATTTAATGATAGTATCATCAAGCTTATCAAAGAATTATTCACTGACTTAAATGAAGATTATAAAAAAACATGGGAATTCTTCAAATATAAACCTAGATATATAGCAGTTAAAAGAAGTACAGAAATTAAAAAGAGTAAACATCAAACTGATTCTGAGTTGGTTAATAAACTTAATGCATTACTAACCAAAAATAAAATTACAGAAGAGGAAAATTTAGAAATAAAAAGGTTAAATTTGGAGCTTGATGAAGCCTACTTAGATTTGGCTAAAGGTGCATATACAAGGTCTCGTGCAAAATGGCTGGAGCAGGGGGAAAGAAATTCTAGCTATTTTTCTATTCTAGAGTCATTTCCAAAGACCAAAAAGTAATTTCAGACTTTGTTGCTAAATTTTATAGCACTCTTTATACCTCTAATTTCAACTATAATATTTATGAAAAATGTATTGATTTAATTAAACACCGTATTAAAGTTATTGATCTAGAGTACAGCCAAATTTGTGATTCTCCTTTATCAATTGATGGAATCAAGCAAGCTCTACATAAAATGAAAAAAGGTAAATCCCCTGGGATCGATGGGCTTTCGGTAGAATTTTATCTCCATTTTTGGGAGTTTATTAAAATACCTTTATTTCATATGTATAAGGAATGCATCAGTCAGGGAGATATGACCACTACTATGAAACAGGGAGTCATCTCTCTTATACCTAAGCCAGACAAGGATCCTTTAATAATCGATAATTGGCGACCTATTACTTTGTTAACATTAGACTATAAAATTTTAGCCTCTGTATATGCTAAAAGATTAAGTTATGGTTTAGACAATATTATTTCAGAATCTCAATCTGGTTTCATGAAAGGCTGTCACATATCTAACAACATAAGATTAGTACTGGACTTGCTGAATTATTCAGATCTAATTTATTCAGATGGTCTCATACTCTTTCTTGACTTTCATAAAGCTTTCAACTCTATAGAACACAAATTTATTTTTCGTACTCTAGAACTATTTGGATTTGGTAAAGCAATTATAGAGACTGTAAGCATGTTTTATAGAGGTATTAACAGCTCAGTGATCGTAAACTTTGAAACTTCTAAGAGGTTTAACATATATGAGGAGTCAGACAGGGCTGTCCAATCTCCCCATTTTTATTTCTTTTTGCCACAGAGTTACTCTGTCTAAGAATTAACCATGATGAGAATTTGGAAGGAATTTCAATATTTGACAGGGAGATCAAAATGGCGCAGCTAGCAAGATGACACTATGCTGTTTTTGGAGGACAAAAATCTGTTACCAAAAGCTCTGGAATTGGTTGAACAATTTTCATGTGCTTCAGGTCTAAAACTTAATACTTCGAAATTATGTCAGTTCATGATATGGATGATATATTCTTAGGAGGTATCTTAGTTAAAAAAAAAGTGTAAAATATTTAGGAATTCATATCTCTAAAAATTCAATCAGTAGACATCATTTGAACTTTTCTGATAAAATTATAAAGACGAAACAGATCTTTCTTTATATGGTAGAGGTCTTTTATCCAAAGTTGAAGGGCTCTCTCACTTTGTATATTCTGCTCTTTCTTTGTTTTCGATAAAGCTATAAAGGAAATTAATAAAATATTTTTGGATTTTATTTGGAAAAACAGACCTTACAAATTAAAAAGAGAAATGCTTGCTAATTCCAGAAGCGAAGGTGGCCTTGGTTTTTTGGACTTCGCAGATACTGTAAACACCTTTAAAGTAAACTGGCTGAGAAGATGCCTTAAGAATCCAATGTCAATGTGGTTCTTTATTCCAAATAAGATATTTGACCAGCTTGGTGGCCTGTCTTTCTTACTAAAGTGTAATTTCTTGCCTGGAAAGTTACCTATTTCTTTATCTAACTTCCATCAGCAATGTCTTCTTTCGTGAAATTGTGTTTTGTCCATGGTTTCTCCCCTCACAAAGCTCACCTTTGGAATAATGCTGATATAACTGTTAGAAATAAGTCTCTCTTTTTCCCTAGATGGTTTAATAACAACTTGAACTGCATTCTATCTGTGTTTGATGAGTTTGGTAATATTTTAAGATATGAACAATTTATGAATCTCCATAATTTTCCAGTCCCACCAAAAGAATATAATACTTTGATGAGAGCGATCCCAATAGGCTTAACCCAGTTAATTAAAAGTCACCTTAAATTCAGTAAAGGTTTATCCGGCTTTATGTTTGGGTGGTATCAATATTTTAGATTGGAAATGTAATAACAGACATATTCGCAAAATATTTCAGACAAAGAGAAAGATTATTCCAAGAGGGAAATTCTACTGGGGTTCCTTTATAACAAATATAAATTGGAGAAAGGCCTGGCTTTTGCCAAGTACATTTTGCATATCTAACAAGGTTAAGGAGATTCATTATAAAATCTTTCATAAAATTTATCCTGTTAATTTGTCTATTTCTAAATATTCTGATGTTGATGAGTATTTCTCTTTTTGTGGTTTTGTTGAGGAAACAGCTGCCTATTTGTTTTTTTGATTGTGGTGTTACCAACAAATTATGGGTTGACTTAAGCACCTATGTTTCTAACCTTACAAATGTGACCCATACTTTTGTCCTCAAAGATGGTATTTTTTATTATGAAAATCCAAAGCTATTATCTGCTGAATATGTTGTTAATTTTCTTATATTGAATGCAAAATTCTTCATTCATAAACAAAAATGGCTTAAATCACCTTTATCTTTCCCCTCTTTTTCTTGTTGAATTGGACTCTCTTGTTTTATCTCTTAGACTTACAAATAACAAAAAGAGTGGCAAACTTGACAACTTTTCTAAAAGGATGTAATTTTATTTTTGTACGTATAGATGATGCCATGGTTTGGCGTGTGCAAATCCAGATTGTTTGTTTTCTGTTCTCATTTTTGTGGTTGCTCTTTGTTGGAATGTGTTCATGTTTCGCTCCCTGTTTGTGTATGTTTGTGCAAGTTTTGCAATAAAAAACAAAAACAAAAAAAACCAGACCCGCTAGATTTAAATCAGCACAGCCAGCGAAGGATCTAACGCAACTGTTTTGAATGAGCACACCTTTTTTAACAACCAAAAAATGGCTGTTTCGTTGTCTGTTGAGGAAGTACAGACTGTCCTCTCGTTGATAGCTGAGGAGCGGATCCAGTGAGAGTGTGATGGAGCAACGTGGAATGAAAAAGTTTTTCAGGAGTCGCGGCAGTAGAGGCGGCGCAACTATAAGGACACGTGAATAATCCCGCCCACTCTAAAGCGATACTAAACTGCAGTGGAAACACAAACCGAGCCATGCCGAGTCAAGTCGTAAAATGCAGTGGAAAAACGCCAATAGTTAGAATGTTCCTAACATTCAAGATATGGGGCAAAAATGCCCGTTTCAGTTTTTGTCTCATATTTACATCATATTGTTAAGCAATATCACACGAGCAATAGGCTAAGTGCAATTTCACACGAGTGCAAATGTGAAACTGATCTTATACAACAGTTCAGGAAGTAAGAAGTTAATATTGTGTTATTTTAGACACAATGTTGTCTGTTTTGCTCAATTTTGCCAACAAAAATATAAAGACAAAGCAGAACTATTCATCTCCGAGCAACACACAGCGGCATTTCTTTCTTAAAGGTCCCATGAAATCAAAATTGAAGTTTTTTGGGTGTTTGTATCAATATGTTAGTCTTGAGGTTATCTGTATGCCAATGTGCTCCAAAACAGTGACAAAATTCGCATTTAGAAGATATAAGCATTCAAAGCTTGCAGTTCGTCACTTCCGCCAAAACAGCTCAACGATTTTTTTTGACATCACATCGTACTTCATCTTCTCATCAGACTTTCTGTCCAATCAAATGCTCTCTAGAATTTGAAGCGTCCGCCCCTACACTATAAATAAACGCTGAAGCCGCGGCCGAAATAGGTCACTTGTTCACAGTATTTGTATTTTCTGCACGGTGAATGGCACGTAGTGCACTATATAGGGGACAGGGAACGATTCAGACAGAGTAAATATGCTTTCCATTAAGGAAAAAAAGAAGTCTGGTTTCGACACGATACACGGAGCGGATCTCATGCGCGAGTCGGCACAGACCACAAAACGTATCGGACCTATTTGAATTCTACACAGAATGCTATATTTTATAGCAATATGGATGAGATTGTGGCTGTCATACCCTGTCAAATGTGGCTTTACGGAGCTCATTGGCTCTGAACGGCTTTAGCCTAAGCTGGGATATAAACGAATGCTATTTGCGGTTTTAAAAAGGGGCAGGGCTGCTTGATATGTCCCGCCCTGTCTTCCTGTTTCAGTTAAAATGACGTCAACACATAGAATAAAGCTGCGTGTTTCAAAGCATTTCAGGGGACCTTTAATGCACGTTTTGAACGAATTGGGTGAATCATATGGCGCGTTGAACCATTGGCCATAGGCCCGTTGGATTTAAAAAGCTGCTGCGTGCAGACCGATCTGTGTATTACATCAAATGTACTTTAAAAGCATGCAGTCGTCTGCTCTCTAATCGCTCTCGCGGTACTTTGATGTCACACACCGATCAGTCTGATGGTGATGATCTGCTTCACGTCGAACAAGCCTAATGATTCAACGAACCATTAATAAAGTACCATTTACAGTGGGGCAAAAAAGTATTTAGTCAGCCACCAATTGTGCAAGTTCTCCCACTTAAAAAGATGAGAGAGGCCTGTAATTTTCATCATAGGTATACCTCAACTATGAGAGACAAAATGAGAAAAAAAATCCAGAAAATCACATTGTAGGATTTTTAAAGAATTTATTTGCAAATTATGGTGGAAAATAAGTATTTGGTCAATAACAAAATTTCATCTCAATACTTTGTTATATACCCTTTGTTGGCAATGACAGAGGTCAAACGTTTTCTGTAAGTCTTCACAAGGTTTTCACACACTGTTGCTGGTATTTTGGCCTCTAGAGCAGTAATATTTTGGGGCTGTGACTGGGCAACACGGACCTCAACTCCCTCCAAAGATTTTCGATGGGGTTGAGATCTGGAGACTGGCTAGGCCACTCCAGGACCTTGAAATGCTTCTTACGAAGCCACTCCTTCGTTGCCCGGGCGGTGTGTTTGGGATCATTGTCATGCTGAAAGACCCAGCCACGTTTCATCTTCAATGCCCTTGCTGATGGAAGGAGGTTTTCACTCAAAATCTCACGATACATGGCCCCATTCATTCTTTCGTTTACACGGATCAGTCGTCCTGGTCCCTTTGCAGAAAAACAGCCCCAAAGCATGATGTTTCCACCCCCATGCTTCACAGTAGGTATGGTGTTCTTTGGATGCAACTCAGCATTCTTTCTCCTCTAAACACGACAAGTTGAGTTTTTACCAAAAAGTTCTATTTTGGTTTCATCATTCTCCCAATCCTCTTCTGGTTCATCCAAATGCTCTCTAGCAAACTTCAGTCGGGCCCGGACATGTACTGGCTTAAGCAGGGGGACACGTCTGGCACTGCAGGATTTGAGTCCGTGGCGGCGCAGTGTGTTACTGATGGTAGCCTTTGTTACTTTGGTCCCAGCTCTCTGCAGGTCATTCACTAGGTCCCCCCGTGTGGTTCTGGGAGTTTTGCTCACAGTTCTTGTGATCATTTTGACCCCACGGGGTGAGATCTTGCGTGGAGCCCCAGATCGAGGGAGATTATCAGTGGTCTTGTATGTCTTCCATTTTCTAATAATTGCTCCCACAGTTGATTTCTTCACACCGAGCTGCTTACCTATTGTAGATTCAGTCTTCCCAGCCTGGTGCAGGTCTACAATTTTGTTTCTGGTGTCCTTTGACAGCTCTTTGGTCTTGGCCATGGTGGAGTTTGGAGTTGGACTGTTTGAGGTTGTGGACAGGTGTCTTTTATACTGATAATGAGTTCAAACAGATGCCATTAATACAGGTAACGAGTGGAGGACAGAGGAGCCTCTTAAAGAAGAAGTTACAGGTCTGTGAGAGCCAGAAATCTTGCTTGTTTGTAGGTGACCAAATACTTATTTTACCGAGGAATTTACCAATAAATTCTTTAAAAATCCTACAATGTGATTTTCTGGATTTTTTTTTCTCATTTTGTCTCTCATAGTTGAGGTATACCTATGATGAAAATTACAGGCCTCTCTCATCTTTTTAAGTGGGAGAACTTGCACAATTGGTGGCTGACTAAATACTTTTTTGCCCCACTGTACTTCACTCCTGAATGAATCAGCCATTTGAACGAATCAAATAAATGAATAAATGCCTTGATGACTTAATCATTAACACATTTACCACCACCTACTGGCAGTTTTAGTTCATTATTTAGAAAATCATTTCATTAAAGAAATAATTTCATATTTCCATAGTAATAATAAAATTAATGAAATAAATTATTAAAGGTATAGTTCACCCACCCAAAAATGACAATTGTGTTATCATTTACTCACTCTCGTGGTCCAAAAGAGTATATGTAATAAATTTTATCAAACAAAATATTTCTTGCTGAAGCTACTTCTTGTAATGTCTGTTTGATGCTTTACACAACAATGACTTTAAATGATCTTTTGGGAGTAATTTCTCAGCCAAATTTGATGTGTGATTAATTTATGATTAATTAGATTAATTAATCGCCGTATCATGTAATTAATTAGATTTAAAGAAATTATTTAATTTAATTATATATTTACTTATATATACTTATATTTAATTATACATATTTCTTCTTATTAAAGTTACAAAACTGATTTAGTCAAGAGCAGTGAGAGATTTTCTATCTTTTGTTGTTTGATTAACATGAATGACAGACAGCATGAATATTAGACTGCTGTCAATTTAAGAGCTGCCCAGATCCAATATACTGTTACACATGTATCTTCTTTCTCAGCTGTTTGCTTCCACTTCAGACCTAAATTACTGTGTTTATGAGGATACTTGCAAAGATGGGCATTTTGACACATACAAATGTGTGTATTTAACTGTTCAAGGCCTATAAAGCGGCAAAAATAACTTGGTTCAATACTCCCGCACTCTATGAGCAAAAAAACAAATTTCTACTGGTTAATCGTGTCTACCGGTATATTGCCCACCCCTAATACAAAAACCAAAATATTTCTTACATTCTGTGGGTAAATGAGTAATCAGTGCAGCTGACTCTCATTCAGCTCTGACATGTCAAGGTTAAACTCCTAAACCTATTTAAAATCTCTGTACCTGATGATTTAATAATTTAGTAACATAAAAAAAATAATGTATACAGCAACTGAAGGCATTGTTTTTCTTAGGCAAAAGACATCAGTTCTCACAAATCTGTACCAAAATTCAAACCTGCAAGTATGTCCATGGCAATGCTTATTCAGTTGAAATCAACTGACTGTGTTTAAATGAAAAAAGAAATGTGTTAAATGTGTGGAGATGTGTATAATCGCGTATGACTACAAGCTAGCCATGACTCTAGCTCTGACTAAGCAAGACATGACAAACTGTCACTGAGCATCATCACCCAGCGCCTAGCAACACTGTCTCCAAGACAACTGTTTTAATAATGGGCCATTTTGTATCATCAAAATCTTAAGCATCCAATACATACATCCAAACTGCAATATACAGTCATAGCTGATGTTCCAAAATTAGAGAATATGAGTTTGTAGTTCGAAATTCGAAATATTTAATTCTGTTTAGAACTAATGAGAGGAATTCTTACAACCAGTTACCAACAAAACATGTTATTTAATAACACAAAAGAAACATGCAAAACATAAATGAATTCCAAATGCACATTATGAACTCCATGTAAATGACGGCTTGGAATGGCCACATCATGCTAATTATACAAGTTACTCACGTCCGTCCGCAGCCTGTAGATTCGGACTGGTTGCTGCTTGACTGTTGCAGCTTTGAGCGCTCAATGTGTTCCACATACGTCTGTATCATCTAAAGAAAAAAGAAAAACAATGTCAGTGTATATGCTGACATTTTCAAGAAGTGGAGCTTTGAATTTGTAACTTTCAAGTTATTGCTAATAGTGTGCCCACCAATTTAGACTAATGAATTTCCATTATGTTTCCATTCATTTTCCATGCCGAAAATAAATGTATCAAGATCACAATCACAAAAAGCTATTTTTAGCAGCTAAAAATGTTTAAAAAAAATAAATAAATAAAACAACTAGAAAAAAAGTATACCCAACATGGAAATTTCCATTAACTTTCATAATATTTTATAAATTTACATAACTTTTCCTACATCCTTTTCCATCCTTATTTCCAGGTTTTCTATTATTATGGGAACCCTGTGTTAATTTGAGTTATGAATCTGTGCTGGGGGGTTTTACTGACCTCCGTATGGCGCTGGTGAAGGGCGTTATACTCTTTCTTCATGTCTGATTCTCGTTCTTCCAGACGAGAGACTACAAGAGAGGAACATCACAAATGCATAGCGCAAGAAACTCAAATCTCTGTTTGTGTCAATGTGTGTGCACGAACAAATGCATCAGTGCACAGACTCACTCTGGTCAGCATAGTTCTTGGTCTTCAGCTCGAGTTGTTTTGTTTGTAGCTCCAAAGTCTCCACCATGGTCTGCAACTCCTTCTTGTCTGCCTCCAAGGCATCTTCAAATTCAATGAACTTCTGTTAACACACAAACACACACATTCACACAAGGTCAGATCCTTTATTTTACAGCCAGGATCAGACGGAGGGATGGATGGATGGATGGATGGATGGATGGATAACATTGACATATAGGTAAGACAGATGTATGTGATCTCTGAGATATAACATTGCAGAGTGTGTATGTAAACTGATTTCAGTGCAAAATTCTCCATAACCACATTATGAAGCAGAACAGCAAAAGGTCAAAAAGCATTTTTGAGAAGGGATTGTTCTTCGAATACAATACAGTCACATTTACACACACAGTAACCCGGGTACATTACACACACACACACACACACACTACAAGTGCAGTGTGTGGTGACTTTGAGCTGCAAGGATTTAAGTGGAACACAATAGTCTCTTTCTGCAGTGTGGCCCAGCCACAAACAGCCTCCTGGAATTCAGTAATCCCAGCACTGCAAAGAGAGGGAAAAACCAAACGCACTCTATCTAACACTATAAATTTCAAATCCCTCTTCAGTGAACACATCACACTAGGCCGGTCATGTCATTCTAATGAGTGTTTTGACTTATAAAGTCATTTCTAGAGTACAATATACACCTCATATCAGAACCATGTCTACATATGGGATTATAGTGGCATTAAATGTTATGTAATGCTTTTTATAACGTAACACCAAAATGCTAATTTGAGTTCTTGCTATACCTTGATATAACAATATCCCTCATTTAATACTGCAGTTTAATCATTAACTGCCATTAAAGGTGAAGTGTGTATTTTCTGCATCACAAAAAGGACTACATAAAATAATGAGTGTTTCAAAACAGGTCTCTCTGTCTGCAACTGGTTGCCCAAACAAATAGTCTTGCGCATTGGATGAGATTATATTGCTGTGTCAGGCTGGTTGGGATCCCCCCAAAATAATGAATAATATGCAGAGCCACAGTGTTTACACTTTTTGGAGGAAGTAACTTATCTTGCTTGTGCTTGTCTTGCATATTAAGCAGGGATATGAGATTTTAATATTGAATAAAATTACATGTGACAAGTTGGAGTAGAGCCAAGTGCACCTGTTATGCCACCATACATCAGGAAGATGTGAATATGAAGCAAAAGCATTCTTATACCTCGTGCATGTTGTAAATAATCTGTATTCATTAAGTTTTTATACTGTTAGATGTCAGTTTTTCTAAAGCTAAATTACAGCTTTCATTGTAATGATGTTCAGTTAGAGTCAGTAGACACTGATTTCTTCCTTGAGGATCGATAATTGTATTATATCAAGCTGTTTGACATTCAGAATGTGTGTTTCTGAGTCTATATGAGAGGAAGACAGCGAGAAATAGTGAGGTGGATATTCTTACTGTGGCCATTATAGTCTACTGCCATAATCCCACAGGATGTGAAACTGGAGAATGCTGTTTACTCCCTCTCTCCCTCCCTCCATCCCTCACTATCTCACTCGCTCTGTGCTTTCTGTCTGTCTCATAACATTAGAATCGGGTTACAGCGTCAGCCAGCCTCCTTCTATGAGAAAATTGATTACCCATAATCACCCTCCCTGCCTATCATCCTCCCACTTTTGTCCTCTGCACCCCTAGCACATAAGTCTTTGTATTGCTGCAATAAAACATAGAACACCTATCCCTAATACTTAACTATTTTATTTTAATAATTGTAATCTTTTAAACCATAGCTATAGCCTATTTCTTTCTGCAGTAGAAACAAGCCTGCTACATGCTACATTCCCTACTGGCAGAAATCTTTGCACAATAGATTTGAGTGAAATGTTTATTATATAGTTTATAGTATCAACATATTTTATGAGAGCATGTATAAATATCATCTAGAAATAAATATAAAAAGAGAAAAAACTATTAAAAAATGCAGCTTCTTTGGAATAAAAATGGTAAAATAAAATAAAAAAGAACATTTTTAGAAAAAATAATAAAGAAAAATATCTTTAAAATGAATAAATAGATCTAGAAGAATAAATTGTGTGGCCGGCTTTCATGTTGAAACTCTAAGACAAAATGGAAGTAATCAAGTAATGGGTGAGAAGCATTACTGCAGTTACTGCATTTCATAAGCACATGTTCCTTTCTCTAACATCTATGATACAGAAAAACAGCCTGTACTTTCTCTTTTTTGTATTTTTTTCTGTCTTCTGAACCTCTGCTCTTAAAATACATTGCTAAGTTATGACAGCTCTATCAATAATTACTCTCCATTATATATTCACACACTAAATCTTCACAATTACAACAATGACTTCCGCTTAAAGAGGAAACACACTCATATTATGATTACATGCTACTGTCTTAACTCTGCTATAAAGCTTAACACAACAAGAATCCCAATAATGTTCTGGCAGAGCAGTCGATAATTTAGTTACGATAGGAAAATGTTTTGGCAATGTTAGCATGTAGTGACGATGCATATGAAGGGTCATAAAAGGGCATCTGTTCCCTGTAGCTGTCTAGTCACAGTAGCAGTGCCTGTGCTGATGCCAAAGAGTGTTTGTCTGTGTATTATTTATGTACAAATGTGTATGAGATAATCTTTTGTAGGAGATTTAGAGATTTATCTAGGCTGAGCAAGACATACAATTTTCATTATGGGACACAGCAGAGGAGCTGATGGAAGAACTATGGTGCATATGACTATAGTGCATTGTTGGCTTAAGTTTCTCAAGTGGACATCCCAGGGTCAAGGACAATGAATTGACCAGGTCAAACTGTTTACAACATGAGTTTCAGTGTGTAAGTAAAGCAAGAAGGTAGCATTTCATACTAATGTGCATAGATAGAGGCTTTAACCCTAAAGCCTACAGTATCATAATTGCTGCATAAATTTCTAAGATCTCTAAATTATCAACATGATCAAAAACCTGTTGCACACAATCTACTATGTGTCTTCTGTCATCTAACTGATAGTTTATACTTTTTAATAAGTAAAAGGCCTTTTAGTATGATTCTAATAACATTCATTCAACTTCAGGTTGTGGTACACGTGTTTTTGCTGTGAAATACTTTTAATGATTATAATTAATAAAAAAGTAAACATGAGAATAACGTTCATATTTTAAGTAATATTACAAGATGGACATTAACTGGACTGGAGCAACTTTGGTTTACTTGATTGTCCAAATAAGATTTGTTTTAAGAAAAAATCATGTTAAAATGTAAGTATCAAATATGATACAACAGGCTTCTGGGGAACATTTATTTGTACATCTCTCAATTATCATTGTGTTGCACTGCATTATGTTATGGCCCCAACAATTAAAACTACAGAGCTTTGAGCATAAAACTAAGGATTTAAATATCATCTTACAAAGTCATATTATTGGGAGATATTGAGTTACAACTTATATTTATATACATGTTATGCAAATAGTCTGTTATACTGTTAAAAAAAACTCATTGATTTACATAACAAGCTATCAGAATCGCATCTTACTTTTTGGGCCTATAAATAACAACAGCACCCAATTGCTTTTTTCTGAGCTGGGCCTTTGAATAAAATGGTGTTTACTTAAGGGTGAGCTACGCATCCTCAGTACTTAACCCTTTAACTGCCACCCCCATTTTTGAACATAGACGTGAAAGTGCACTATCCAAACTTAACTGGCTATAAAAGTCTGATGTATTGAATACAGCACAAAACATAAAACACACGCAAACTTTTTAAATAGATTTTTAGGTTCTATGTTCCATTTCAACAAATACAGGTGCATCTCAATAAATTAGAATGTCGTGGAAGGTCTCTTAATCTTTTACAGAGCATTATATGAAAAACATAACATAATAAAATTATAACAATATCTTAATGACACTAAAGAAACAATGCTGCAAAGCTAATAAATAGTCTTGAGTATATGGTTGTTGTCTAGTTGAGAAAATAACTGGACTTGATTGTTTGCAATAAAAACTGCTCTCTCTTAAATTAGTAAATTCCATCTTGCTATAAAATTTAAGCAGCTACCTGAGGAACCTTTGGTCTGCATTTTGTCAGTTGCTAAATTGACACAACTCTTTATTAAGGTCTAAGAATGTATTAATGTGTTAGTTTTTAGGAATGTGCATCATGTGTACTTGTATAACTAGCATTGATGTATCTCAACAAACTTTGATTTTTGTGTCTCTTATTGTCTCAGGTGGAAAGAGCAGTGGGATATTTGGGGAGCCAGAGGCTCCTTCGACTCAGAGCAAGCCAGTTCCCCCTGGTGGAGCAGCCAGTAACATCTTTGGGGGAGCAGAGTCGACCCCACCTTCTGTGAAAAGTCAACATCCCAACAAACCAAAGGTGGACCAAACCCATTAGACTACACCTTATATAGGTGCATCTCAATAAATTAGAATGTCGTGGAAAAGTTCATTTATTTCAGTAATTCAACTCAAATTGTGAAACTCGTGTATTAAATAAATTCATTGCACACAGACTGAAGTAGTTTAAGTCTTTGGTTCTTTTAATTGCGATGATTTTGGCTCACATTTAACAAAAACCCGCCAATTCACTATCTCAACAAATTAGAATACTTCATAAGACCAATAAAAAAAAAAAACTTTTTTAGTGAATTGTTGGCCTTCTGGAAAGTATGTTCATTTACTGTATATGTACTCAATACTTGGTAGGGGCTCCTTTTGCTTTAATTACTGCCTCAATTCGGCGTGGCATGGAGGTGATCAGTTTGTGGCACTGCTGAGGTGGTATGGAAGCCCAGGTTTCTTTGACAGTGGCCTTCAGCTCATCTGCATTTTTTGGTCTCTTGTGTCTCATTTTCCTATTGACAATACCTGGGTCTGGTGAGTTTGCTGGCCAGTCAAACTCCAGTCAAGCACACCAACACCATGGTCATTTATCCAACTTTTGGTGCTTTTGGCAGTGTGGGCAGGTGCCAAATCCTGCTGGAAAATGAAATCAGCATCTTTAAAAAGCTGGTCAGCAGAAGGAAGCATGAAGTGCTCCAAAATTTCTTGGTAAACGGGTGCAGTGACTTTGGTTTTCAAAAAACACAATGGACCAACACCAGCAGATGACATTGCACCCCAAATCATCACAGACTGTAGAAACTTAACACTGGACTTCAAGCAACTTGGGCTATGAGCTTCTCCACCCTTCCTCCAGACTCTAGGACCTTGGTTTCCAAATGAAATACAAAACTTGCTCTCATCTGAAAAGAGGACTGTGGACCACTGGGCAACAGTCCAGTTCTTCTCCTCCTTAGCCCAGGTAAGATGCCTCTGATGTTGTCTGTGGTTCAGGAGTGGCTTAACAAGTGGAATACGACAACTGTAGCCAAATTCCTTGACACGTCTGTGTGTGGTGGCTCTTGATGCCTTGACCCCAGCATCAGTCCATTCCTTGTGAAGTTCACCCAAATTCTTGAATCGAATTTGCTTGACAATCCTCATAAGGCTGCGGTTCTCTCGGTTGGTTGTGCATCTTTTTCTTCCACACTTTTTCCTTCCACTCAACTTTCTGTTAACATGCTTTGATACAGCACTCTGTGAACAGCCAGCTTCTTTGGCAATGAATGTTTGTGGCTTACCCTCCTTGTGAAGGGTGTCAATGATTGTCTTCTGGACAACTGTCAGATCAGCAGTCTTCCCCATGATTGTGTAGCCTAGTGAACCAAACTGAGAGAACATTTTGAAGGCTCAGGAAACCTTTGCAGGTGTTTTGAGTTGATTAGCTGATTGGCATGTCACCATATTCTAATTTGTTGAGATAGTGAATTGGTGGGTTTTTGTTAAATGTGAGCCAAAGTCATCACAATTAAAAGAACCAAAGACTTAAACTACTTCAGTCTGTGTGCACTGAATTTATTTAATACACGAGTTTCACAATTTGAGTTGAATTACTGAAATAAATGAACTTTTCCACGACATTCTAATTTATTGAGATGCACCTGTACATATTTCTGACTATTATTTCATATGCCATAGGCTTTACAGGGTTAAAGAACCAGTGTGAGTGTTTACAGGGCTCTTGTAAATGTTAACAGACCCAGTTATGATCAAATAATAATACCCTCCTGTGTGAATAGTAGATTGTATGAAGAGAAGGACAGGATGTGTGATGAGATGACAATATTACTAGGCTATTATTAATTTACCTCCTCCGCCTGTTTGCGCAGCGATTTCTCCCGTTCATACTGCGTGATGAGCTGCTCGTTGTCCTCCTTGAGGAGCTCCAGCTCCACCTCGTGCTCCTGGTTCTCCGTTAAAACCGAGTCGAGGTTCTCCAGGACGTTCACCACCAGCGGCATCAGCTCCTTCACCACCTCCTCGTCGTAGCTCTTGATGAGGCGCTCGAACTCGCGGTAAATGCTGCTGGCCAGGCCCGACACCCGCTCTGACATGACAGACACGGCCCCGTAATCGTCCTGGTACACCACCTCGTCCAGCTCCATCATCTTGGCGGCGTTGATCGAAGCTCCTTGTTAGAGAAAGAATAAATAACACACCGGCGACGCGAATCCAAATGGCGAAATGGCTTCTACGGATTCATGACAATGTCATCAGGTGCACATGATGCCGCTTCGCTCCACGGCCCGATTCCGCCAGCGACAGCCGGATTTCGGGACGTACGGCCGATTAATATTCAATATTTGTCGATCAGACGGAGCTCTGGAGAGGGGACGAGCCCTCTTCCCCGCCCGTGCTCCTGCGCCACAGCGTCGGCCGCTCGATCACTCGCGCCCCGCTAGAACTCGATGGTTCTCATCGCTGCACTGGAGCGAAATCCATCGCATCACATCACGCCCAGAGAGCGATGCACCTGCCTCTCAACAGCCGCAGCTCGAGAGCCCAGCCATTACTGGAAAAAACCCGAGTATAAATAAATAAATAAATACGGGAATAAATAGCTACCGTGTGATGTGCCTATGGGCTCCCGTTGTCATTGACAATCGGATGTTGCTTCCTAGCGTTATGTGAGACTGATCATTTTTGGCAGTACAGATCAGTCCGGTGGTTCGTGATGCCGTTTCTGTCGGTGACTCTCTCTCTTTCTCTCGCAGACTGATGATGATGATGATGGTGATGGAGGGGCCAGCTGACGTCACAGCCCCGGGATAATGATGTCTCATCGCTGCTGTGCACCCACAGCCATTAACAACATGAATTATGTTAGTGTTATATTTAATGTATCCTATGTCGTGAACAAGTATTAAACGCAAACGCAAACGCTAGCGCAATGATTAATACATAATCCTTCTTTGACTTTTTTTTAATATGAGTTTTATTGGAGGTGTCAACACTCTGTGTAAACAGAAGGGGCACAGGGAATCACACATATAAGGTCACTTTCCCCGGTTGAAGATAATCGGTTTAAAGCATCACAGAAACAATTTTTTATCACAGATTGCATCATGTTGCTCTCTAGCCCCCACGCGTCTTCAAATGGGATTGCGATTATTGGCAATGTGGCAGTCTGCAGCACAATTTATTCAAAAATGAACATTTTAATTAAATATTAAAATTTAGCAAGCTTTTGTTATTTGTATTTCTGTACTGATTCTTAAACAAAACTCATACAACTATTACAATCATATATCAATACTTCATGTACAATGCAAATGAGTATTTTTAAAAGAAACATCCCCTAGTGAAAAATAAATATACTAACATGTATTTGAAATACATTTATTTCATGCTAAGTATACTAAAAATACATTTAAATATTTATGTGCTTAATAAAAATACCCTGCAATTGTACTGTTGTTACGCTAAACTGGTATACTTAAAGTCTGCTAAATTGGAACAACTAATTTTGTTCTTAATGCACTTTAATTGTGTGGAAGTAGTGCTGAAGTACAACTAAAGATATACTGAAGTATATTTGATTGATTACTCTTGCAAGTATTCTTCAGGTGCACTTTAAATATCTTGCATTTAAAGACTGATATTATTCAAAGATCATACAATCCTCATCAATAGTGACATTAAAACACATTTTAGGCTTAATATTAAGAAATGTGAAAAGAAATTTGCATTGTGCACAAGTACTACAAACAAAGTTTAATTATCATTTTTATATCAGTAAGTCTCGAGCGATATGTCAGTAAATATGTTAATAGATTTGAACTATACTTAGTATGAAATAAATGTATTTTACATTTGCATTTAACATTTACATTTAATCATTTAGCAGACGCTTTTATCCAAAGCGACTTACAAATTAGGAGAACAATAGAAGCAATCAGACCAACGAGAGAGCAACAGTATAGAAGCGCCATGACAAGTCTCAGTTAGTCTAGCACAGTACACAGCTATTTTTTTAAATAATATGAATAGAATAGAATAGAATAGGTAAGTACTAGTATTAGTTGATCAGGTGCTGACTAAAAAGATGTGTCTTTAGATGTTTTTTTGAAATTGGCTAAAGACTCAGCTGTTCGATATTATTTGTTCTTTAATGTTTTGCATTTTTTTTAATCAGATTTCATGGTACTAGGCAATATTCACCTGTAAATTATACACCATTTGTTTCTATATTAAATAAATATTAGAACAAAAAATTCTCTATTAATACAGTGTTTAAGTTAAAACTACAGCAAAGGTATGCATAATACATATAATTATATAATATACAATAATATAAAAGGTATATGTAATATATATCTACAGACACCAGATATAATTTTTGATATTATTTTACTAGAGGGTGCAGGACATTATACAGTCAGGTCCATAAATATTGGGACATCGACACAATTCTAACATTTTTGGCTCTATACACCACCACAATAGATTTCAAATGAAACGAACAAGATGTGCTTTAACTGCAGACTGTCAGCTTTAATTTGAGGGTATTTACATCCAAATCAGGTGAACGGTGTAGGAATTACAACAGTTTGCATATGTGCCTCCCACTTGTTAAGGGACCAAAAGTAATGGGACAGAATAATAATCATAAATCAAACTGTCACTTTTTAATACTTGGTTGCAAATCCTTTGCAGTCAATTACAGCCTGAAGTCTGGAATGCATAGACATCACCAGACGCTGGGTTTCATCCCTGGTGATGCTCTGCCAGGCCTCTACTGCAACCGTCTTCAGTTCCTGCTTGTCCTTGGGGCATTTTCCCTTCAGTTTTGTCTTCAGCAAGTGAAATGCATGCTCAATCGGATTCAGGTCAGGTGATTGACTTGGCCACTGCATAACAGTCCACTTCTTTCCCTTCAAAAACTCTTTGGTTGCTTTTGCAGTATGCTTTGGGTCATTGTCCATCTGCACTGTGAAGCGCCGTCCAATGAGTTCTGAAGCATTTGGCTGAATATGAGCAGATAATATTGCCCGAAACACTTCAGAATTCATCCTGCTGCTTTTGTCAGCAGTCACATCATCAATAAATACAAGAGAACCAGTTCCACTGGTAGCCATACATGCCCACCACCACCATGCTTCACTGATGAGGTGGTATGCTTAGGATCATGAGCAGTTCCTTTCCTTCTCCATACTCTTCTCTTCCCATCACTCTGGTACAAGTTGATCTTGGTCTCATCTGTCCATAGGATGTTGTTCCAGAACTGTGAAGTCGTTTGGCAAACTCTAATCTGGCCTTCCTGTTTTTGAGGCTCACCAATGGTTTACATCTTGTGGTGAACCCTCTGTATTCACTCTGGTGAAGTCTTCTCTTGATTGTTGACTTTGACACACATACACCTGCCTCCTGCAGAGTGTTCTTGATCTGGCCAACTGTTGTGAAGGGTGTTTTCTTCACCAGGGAAAGAATTCTTCGGTCATCCACCACAGTTGTTTTCCGTGGTCTTCCGGGTCTTTTGGTGTTGCTGAGCTCACCGGTGCGTTCCTTCTTTTTAAGAATGTTCCAAACAGTTGTTTTGGCCACGCCTAATGTTTTTGCTATCTCTCTGATGGGTTTGTTTTGTTTTTTCAGCCTAATGATGGCTTGCTTCACTGATAGTGACAGCTCTTTGGATCTCATCTTGACAGTTGACAGCAACAGATTCCAAATGCAAATAGCACACTTGAAATGAACTCTGGACCTTTTATCTGCTCATTGTAATTTGGATAATGAGGGAATAACACACACCTGGCCATGGAACAGCTGAGAAGCCAATTGTCCCATTACTTTTGGTCCCTTAACAAGTGGGAGGCACATATGCAAACTGTTGTAATTCCTACACTGTTCACCTGATTTGGATGTAAATACCCTCAAATTAAAGCTGACAGTCTGCAGTTAAAGCACATCTTGTTCGTTTCATTTGAAATCCATTGTGGTGGTGTATAGAGCCAAAAATGTTAGAATTGTGTCGATGTCCCAATATTTATGGACCTGACTGTAGTTCATTTATGTAAGTGAGGATAGCAAAATAAAATAAACCGTGACATATTATACCCAAAAATTCTTCATACAGTGGACTACCAGTAAAAGTGATAAAAATTTGGGACCAAAAATTTGATTTGGCAATTTGACCTGACCATGTTTTGTTACATACCTTTCTGTCAAAGTTATCTGACATTATCAAGATGAATTTGTTCTGACACAGAACAACTTAACTCTCGAGTTCTTGTCATATTTAAGTATATTACTTTTTTACTGTGGTCATTACTCTCCTAACAAAATTTAAATGTAAATGGCATTTATTTAACCCTCTGGTGGTCTTTGATGGTCATTTTAGACAAACTTAATTTTATTTTATAAGAATGGCACAAAATTATTTTATTTTGTGGCACTTGCTATATGAACATACAGTACAAAAAAGTTAGAAAACATTAAATTGCCCTAAAAATGGCCCCTATAAGAAATAAATAGGAAATGTCCAAAATATAAAAATGCAAAACAATAAAATTATGCCTGAAAATGTCTAATAAGCAAATATATATATCTATATATATAAATATATATACAGTCAAACCAAAATTTATTCAGACACCATCAACATTTCTCACATTATCAGTTTATTCACTATAGTTTAGAAAATGGTAATAAAATATGACAAGAACTCAAGAGTTAAACTCTGTCAGAACAAATTCATCTTGATAATGTCAGATAACTTTGATAGAAAGGTATGTAACAAAACATGGTCAGGTCAAAGTGTCAAATCAAATTTTTGGTCCCAAATTTTTATCACTTTTACTGGTAGTCCACTGTATGAAGAATTTTTGGGTATGTCAGTTTACTTTATTTTGCTATCCTCACTTACATAAATGAACTACAGTGTCCTGCACCCACTAGTAAAATAATATAAAAAAATGATATCTGGTGTCTGAATAATTTTTGGTTTGACTGTAGATATATATTACATTTACCTTTTATATTATTGTACATTATAAAATTATATGTATTATTTATACCTATAGTTTTAACAAACTGTATTAAAAGAGAAAAATATTTTTTCTAATTTTTAATATAGAAACAAACGGTGTACAATTTACAGGTGAATATTGCCTATTACCATGAAATTTGATAATACAAAACACTGAAGAAAAAAATACTACTCAAATAACATACAGTACTTTCATTTCAGTTTTCTCTTTTGACTGCAGGAATGAGGAATACCAGAGGGTTAAAAAAAAATATGTATGCCGTTTATAAGGCTACACATACTATAAAATCAGGGAATATCAAATTCAGCCTCTATCCTGAAGGTCCTCTTTCTATATTTCAGCTGTTATGAAATAAGTATGCTTAAATAGATCCTTACATATTTATAAACATTTTACATGGCAAGTATAAATTAATTTTGTATCTGACAGTGATGACACACTGTGAAAAATTAAACCAAGACTTTGCACAAAAACATGAATCCAAATTAATTCAGTGTTACTTAAGCCAGTTAAGTTGTAATTATCTAGTCTGTTTTGTACTCAAAAGTTACAGATACTTCCTACTTTGAACAATATTGACTTGACTCAGTAACCTAAAAATTCAGCAAGCACATGCACAAAAGTAACTTTAAATGAAGATTTCAGTTAGTTTATTTCAAGCAACATGGTAAAACATACTTTTATTGTCATGGGAAAAAAAATAAGCAATACAAAACGGCATACAAATGAACAATACAGAGGTGTAATGTATGAAACAGGCCTCTGTGACATCATCGCAGCCGGTCACATTGCCAAGCAACCACTGAAGTATTTTGGGCAGGGATGGCACCAGTAATGTGGGAAATGCCCACACACACTCACAGACGTGTCATATTTGACCTTCCAACTGCCATGTAAAGAATAAAGCAGATGGCTAATGGGAGGAAAGGCCAAATTCAACAGAAGTATTAAAGAATCAATTGCGCAGCAACTCTTTTCAAGTACAGAATCAGACATATCAGACGATTCTTTGAGTTTAAGGGTCTCTGGTTACATTCAAATGCATGTATGGACATTTTAATAGGGTGATATGCTAAAGATGCCTGATTGTACATATTCTATTCATTGTCATACATGTGTGCTTTGGCAATCATCAGTTACAAAAACTGCATTTGGTTTGGCATCTAAACTACTACTTTTACATTTGGCTTTGTGTCTTACTCATAAAAAATAATGCAAGAGCAGTGTAAAAAAAAAAAAAAAAAAAGAAAAAGAAAATGAAGTCACCTTATTGCACAAAAGAAATTGCCATCAGAACACATTCACTGGTTTTCAAAGGAAGATCTGAATAAGCTGATACTGAAGAGCTTGCTTTGGCGATCAACCGTGGTACTAGTTGAACACTGCATAGACTGTGCTGAGTTTCATGAGGCAAACTTGTATTTAATACATTAGCAAATTGAGAGAACAATCATATAGAGAAACAGTCAATGCAAACCATTTGAAAGGAAACATAACCATTCGGTTTCTGGAGCGACAGTAACAGTGATTCTAATTAGATGAAAAGGAAAAAGGAAAGTGAGGAATGAATAAAAAAAAAGTGCAGAAGCAAAAAAGGAATGAAGGGTGACAGACTTAAGGGAAAAACAAAAACAAAAGATAATGAGAAAGTACATGAGAAAGGATACGTTTTAGTATAGGTTAAAAGCAGATGGAAGAAAGGAAGTGGCAATGATGGCTGTGGCTAATAGAAAACCACACTGGACTTTCCACCTGGTGGGTTGAGCACTTTGTTGTGAGAGCGAGGGCGGGGTCCGAGGCGTGGCTCGTGGTCCTTTTCTGTTGGTTGCCGTGTGGCTGGCTCAGAATTCTGATTGGCTGCTGGTGCAGGGGCTGCTGGCTCTTTTTCAGGTGTTGGTTGAGGGGGTACTGGCTCCACCTTCACTTGCTCAACTACAGCCTCCTGCTTAGGCACTGGGGCTGCAAGAGAGAGAAAAACGGTGGGAAAGGGAACTGCCTGTCAACAATAAACACTGAAGTGAAACAAACTGGGGCATGAAGAACAGATGACTAATGTTTGGTAAATCGCAGGTTTTCTTTACCTGGTGGATCTGGAGTAGCAGGTACACCCACACTTAAATTGTCCTACAGAGAATACAAGGGCATTAGAGTTGAAATGGGTGGACATTTTCAGATTTTTAGAGTTTTGTGGGAAGCATAAAAAATAATTATGAATTTGTGTTGAGTCACATACACTCCCATTTAAAGTTTAGGGTTGGTACATTTTTTTTTTTTTAAATGTTTTTGAAAGAGTGCTCACTAAGGTTGCATTTATTTGTTTAGAAATAGTTAAAAAAAAAAAAAAACCTAATTGGGAAGTATTACAACTTAAAATTACTTTCTATTTAATATACTTTAAAATGTAATTAATCCCTCTCATGGCAAAGCTGAATTTTCAGAAAATCAGAAATCATCCTATTATACTGATTTGCTGCTCCAGAAAATAAATAAACATATAATGGGTTTGGTCCACCTTTGGTTTATTGGGATGCTGACTTTTCACAGAAGGTGGGGTCGACTCTGCTCCCCCAAAGATGTTACTGGCTGCTCCACCAGGGGGAACTGGCTTGCTCTGAGTCGAAGGAGCCTCTGGCTCCCCAAATATCCCACTGCTCTTTCCACCTGAGACAATAAGAGACACATAAATCAAAGTTTGTTGAGATACATCAATGCTAGTCATACAAGTACACATGCACATTCTTAAAAATTAACACATTAATACATTCTTAGACCTTTATAAAGAGTTGTGTTAATTTAGCAACTGACAAAATGCTGACCAAAGGTTCCTTAGGTAGCTGCTTAAATTTTATAGCAAGATGGAATTTACTAATTTAAGAGAGAGCAGTTTTTATTGCAAACAATCATGTCCAGTTATATTCTCAACTAGACAACAACCATAGACTCAAGACTATTTATTAGCTTTGCAGCATTGTTTCTTTAGTGTCATTAAGATATTGTTATAATTTTATTATGTTATGTTTTTCATACAAAGCTCTGGAAAAGATTAAATTCTTAAATCAGAATCTCTACACATATGGCTGTAGCAGCCGTTCCATTCCAGTGTCTGTTGAATTCAAACATCCTTAAAATTTCAAAGACAGCAGTTCATAAGAACAAGCTCAAGCTGCAGACGTTTGGGGACAACAAAGTTACAACTCTCCACTGATCGGGATGACCGCCAACTCATTTGAATATCACCCAACAACTGTAGGATGAAATCAAGTGACCTACAAAAAGAATGGCAAACAGCAGCTGGGGAGAAGTGCAATGCGAAGACGCTTTGAAACAGGCTCCTAGGGCAAAGATAGAAAAAAGGACTTCAACAATGAGAAGCACAGCTGAGATTTGCTAAAGACCATAAGGATTAGACCTTCTCTGATTTGTCCAATTTTCAGCTTTGCCCAACACCTGGTAGTCTAACAGTTAGACGGAGACCTGGAGAGGCCTACAAACCACCCACTGTGAAATTTGGTGGAGGATCAGTGATGATCTGCTTCAGCAAAAAAGCTGAAATTAGGCACATTTGTCTTTGTGAAGGGCGCGTGAATCAAGCCACGTACAAGGTTGTCCTATAAGAAAACTTGCTTCTTTCTGCTCTGACAATCTTCCCCAACTCTGAGGATTGTTTTTTTCAGCAGGACAATGCTCCATGCCACACAGCCAGGTCAATCAAGCTGTTGATGGAGGACCACCAGATCAAGACCCTGTCATGGCCAGTCCAATCTCCAGACCTGAACCTCATTAAGTCACCCAACAGCAATGTGAAAGACTGGTGAAGAGCATGTTAAGATGCGTGAAAGCTGTGATTGAAAATCAGGGTCATTCCACCAAATATTGATTTCTGAACACTTCCAAGTTACAACATTAGTATTGTGTTGTTTAAAAATTTATATGAACTTGTTTTCTTTGAATTATTTGAGGTCTGAAAACACTGCATCTTTTGTTATTTTGACCAGTTGTCATTTTCTGCAAATAAATGATCTAAATCACGTTTATTTGGAATTTGGGAGAAATGTTTGCAGTAGTTTACAGAATAAAACAAATGTTCATTTCTCTCAAACACATACCTATAAACAGTAAAACCAGTGGTCCCTTTATTTTTTTCCAGAGCTGTATATATTAATCAAAGTTCTTATGATAATTTTTCTTTGTCTTATGTGTGCGTGTTTGTGTGTCTCTCTGTGTAGTTTTATTATTTGAGCTTAGTTTTATTTTAGTACATCAGGTTTTTCTGAATTTATTTTATTTCAGTTAACATAAGTAAAGACTTTTTTTAATGGTTTTAGTAGTAGTAGTAGTAGTAGTAGTAATAAAAGTTACAAAAACACAAAAGTTACATAAATACAATAAAATAAAAACCAAACAAACTGAAAAATACATAAGTTAAAATTAAAATACAAGCTGTTTTACATTTGCATGAGATAAAAGATAAGGTTTAATAATTTATTAAACAATTCCTTAAATGAGCTTGGTTTTAGCTTTAATTAATGATGATAACCCTGCTTTGCGGGGCCATTTGGTCATTTCTAAAACCGTAGTAATGATACCACAGTAACAGTCAGTTTCTTCCTGGCCAATTATAAAACACCATGTATGTCAGTGAAGAAAAACAGAGACATTCTCAGCACCTGCTGCCTCAGGGCAAAGCATGCAAAGCACATGAAATATTACTACTATTCAAACAGAAGAGGACCACTTATTAACCCAGAACTTACAGTCTCAAAATTAGAGCACTTTAAACTTCAGATCAATACTTGGCCTGTGACAGAGCTGCTAGTGTTTTATCACTATGACCTTTAACCTTCTCTAGATGTCTAATTTCATCAGTTCAGTCCGTGTATGATCTCACAAAGTTAACCGACTGGTTAGTTAGACTTAGGTAGAGGTTTTGATGTTGCTTTTGGTGGCACGATAACAAATGCAAATTGCCCCTGTTTGCATAGTGGAAGAGAGAGTCTCGAACACATAAAACTGAGTAACAGTGTGGTGATGATTTTCACTCAGAGTGCAAGAGGCCCCAGACAGAAAACACGGTGTCTGCTGAAAGCTCACCTGGGGGATTGGAGCGTCTGGCACTCCCCTGGCTCTCTTGTGGAGGTGCAAAAATAGAGGACGACATTTTGTTTGGCCGTCTGGAGGCAGAAGTGTCTTCTTCATAACCACCGAAGAGATTGCTTGACCCTCCACCTGGAGGCCTTAGTACCCTACAGACAACATACAGATATGTACATGAATTCACACTAATATTATACATTATATCTCATTACTGGAATTTATAGATTAATAAAACGACCTAAAACTACAGCGCCTCCACCATCTGTGAGGAGGAACACCGCAATTGCAGTTATAAGTTTAGGCGGTCAGGCTTTTATGGGCCACCAAGTTGTACCTAACGTCAAAAGCGGAATTTTAATAATAATTCGCGGATTTCTTTAAGAAAGTTAAAGGCCTGCACAATAAACAAAACTAAAACCTACGGCATACTTTCGTTTCCGATCAACAACACTTTAAGGAAATGTGCCTATTTCAAAGTCTGCATTGTGCATAAATTCGTATTTATTCATAATCTCACAATTCATATTTTTTTAAGAGCCATCATTCAACTTAGAAATACATTTCTGATTAAAAGTAAAACGTCTATGTAGCTCGCAAAACTTCTCTTTGAGCCTCGGCACATATGGCGCTAACGGCTAACAAATAATTTTAACCACATGGAAATCACAGTAATTTTCTAAAAATTAATTGTAATACCATATTTTAAAATCACACACTCCACGGCACTTTACTGATACAGTTATATCCAGTAATTTGACCTCACAGTGTAAATGTAATACAAGTTTTTCTCGCTTAACTACTAAGAGTTAGCATGTAGCGCTTAGCCATGCTAAAGTTCCACTTTCTCCCTCCTAAAGAATCGTGACTGCTGATTCAGATAAACACATGTAAGTGTCAACACCAAACCAACTGCGAACACCGGTCCGCTCCAGGTAAACTGACAGCACACGGCCCATACCTTGAACTTGATTTGCCACTACTATCAAGTCCCTGAAACATATTTGTTGAAGTCATGGTTGCTTGTCTCGGTCTGCTGCGACGTGACCCAGTAACTTCAACAACAGCCTCCCTGCAGAAAGTGCCCTGCCACACCGCTCAACTGCAGGTTTATGCCAAAAAAAAACCGTGAAGTCTGACCGACCACGCCCAGAAAGGCTTGGACAACGCATATGCATTTAGGGCAGAACTGCAAATATGATTCTGTGAGTGGCTCTCTAGAAATCAATCTGATGGAAGTATAATTCTATTGGCTGTGAGGTTGATATGACCGACAGAGTGTTTAGGGTCGGATGCTGATTGGTTAACTAAATGCACTTATTTCCCAAGTAGTGTTGACAGCAGACTCAATGTAAAATATGAAAAAATCATATAGAGAAAATATAAATGAGATTAATTTTTGTAGTGATTAATTGCGATGAGAGTATTGAAAACAAGGCATATATGGTATTTTATTATAGTTATATTTTATATTACGTAGGTGTAAATGTATCAAACAAGACAAGATATTTTCATGTATAATTCCTGGAAATTCTATCACGATCCACAAATTATATGTTCTTGTTTAAAAAATAAATATGTATGTATGTATGTATGTATGTATGTATATATATATATATATATATATATACACACACAAATTATATATATATATATATATATATATATATATATATATATATATATATATATATATATATTGCATTTAAACATAAAATTATAATACAAATTCTATATAATACATATAATATCTATACATTTTTTGTTGTGATAAATTGCAATAAATTGAAAACAAGGCATATCTCGTAGGTATAAATGTATCAGACAAGACAAGAAGATATTTTCCTGGAAATTCTATCATGATCTACAATCTTGTACTTTGTATGTTGTTGTTTAAAAAATAATAATAATATAATATTTATAATAATAAAAATATATAATATTTATTGTATTTAAACATAAAATAATAATACAAATTCTATAATATATATAGTATTTAAATATACAATAACAATACAAATTATATTATATATATATATATATATATATATATATATACTTTGAATATCAATTCTGTTTTCCTCATGTTTTCCTTCGCGTCTTTGTTCATTTAGGGTGGGACCGTTATTTTAAAACAATTGCCAGATGAATGAAATTACGCTCGCCGAACGTAAGTGTTGATTGGCTGTTTTGAAAAAACGCCCCTTCTGTCTCTCATGATTGATTGAATCACTCGTCCGTCAATCATTTTACGCACACAGTGACGTACACGCTATCGACCAATCAGAGGATTTGTTTTTGAGTTGTGGTAGGCGTGTCTGACCGCCGAGGAAAACAGGAAGGGATGCAGTTCTCAGTGGTTCTCCTGCTACCCCTCTGCTCTGGTCTTTCTGGATACCGTGGAGTATTTCAGGGCCAAAAATAAACCTCCTAAGCAGGTACAGAACTTGTAAATAAATTTTTTGTCAAGACGTAATTATTCATTACACACCTGAGCTGATTATATAACTTCGGCAGAAACGAAACGGTAACTGTTTAGCTAGCAAGTTAGCGAAGCAGCTTTCTCAACGACTGTGCTGCTGCCACTGCTACTGTTAGGTATCAGTTGTTGCATTCGCTTATGGTGTAATCAGACTAACAGTCCCTCTGTGATGCAATATATCATGCCCCCAAAACACGTTTTAAGCTTATTGTGGGCTGACAAGCATCCCTAATCAAGCAGTCACCCACTGACATTGTGTCTAACAGTTGACAACTTATCAAAACTAACCCTAAGTTTAGAATTAGCGTGATTTTGGATAGCTAAATCACCTGGGTTTACTGTCAAACAGTACCCACAATTGTGCATGTGACACTAAATCAAGTTGTCACAGTATTTTAAGCTGTTTATTCGCACCTGTCACTGTTGAGGCTCTGTCAAGAGAGATTTTTATTTGATAATACAGAGCTTCATGCCTTCAGTGTAAATTTGCTGTTTAGCTTTTCACTTGTTAAGGCGTCTACACTCGTGAGCACATTTCACTGAACGCTGAAGAGGATGAAATAAAAACATTTAGTTTAATCTGAATGCTCCCCTCAAATAGTGACTGGACACTGGGGTACTGACAGCTGCAGTGGTTGAGCAGCTGAGGTTGGCATTGCCTTGCTGTGTCTTATTTCATAAAGACATTATAACCATGTTGTTCGTGGGATAAATCATGCTAAATGTTGTTTCACACACAATATAGAGATCTCTGTCTTGGCAGCAATAATGTTTCAAATATAATAGGAAGCAACGGACCTCTAACATCTAAACATGCATGATTGCTGTTTAAAACTAGATTTATAAAGTAAAAACTTTAAATGTCTCAATGTCTGTCAAAGTCTGTTATGTTGGAAACATCTTTAGCTGTTATGAACTGAAGACACACCCTAAACAAGCAAAACATGGTGTCATTTGACTATTGCAAACTTTTTATTTTATTAAGTACCAAAGATGACAAATCGGAGAAGGAGTCACTGTTATATGTGCGGCTACTAATGTTTAATATTTTGCTGTCTATGCAAAGCACCATACCACACCTCCTCTCGTGTACGTGATCTATATGTGCTCTATCAAGTCTGTTCTGCTCTTTGTTGTTGAGATGATGAAATCAACGCACACTTATCTTGGGATAAATTGGGACTGTGGGTGTCACTTGAGCGAAATGTAAATTTAAATAATAAACCAGCTTCTGCTCTGATAGTTATTGTGACGTAAACAGAGTAAGCAAAGTCCAGAGAGAGAAAAGCGGCTGCGTGCGCTTGCATTAGGTTTGTATTGAGCGAAATGCCTCAAAAGCAGATCTGGATCCAAATTTAGCGTCGTCGCGCGTTGTTTTATCATAAACATATGCTAAACGACAGGTGTTTGTTGTTGTGATAAAACTAGAGAGTTTGTGAGTCAGAGTTGCTGTGGCTACGAGAAGCTCCCAGCTGCGCTGCGCGGAGTTGAACCCCAGTAGGAGCAGCAGCCAGGAGAGGACGACTTTGCCTGACCTCGTTTGCGCTTTGAATATGTTCAAATTCCTCAAGTTTTGCTCTCGAGAATCTCTGAACTCATGGTGAAGCGAAAGAAGACGCCGTCTGCTTCCGAAGAGCTCGAGAATGGGTAAGAGTGCGCGAGAAACAAGCACTTTAGATAGAGGTCGAATGCGCGAAAGATTTGCCTTGTCGTTTCTGCAGGGCGCTAAAGTGAAGGCGCTCGCGCTTGAATTTCAAGGTAAATAAAGGGCAGCTCGCAACTCGAGCCACGCGAAACTACACAAAAGGGAGGCTGGGAGGAAAGCACGATGTGTGTTTTTGCTCATATTCGTGAATAGTCGAAGGGCTGTTTTTCGGTGCGTTTTGTCGGGACGGTGAGAGGGGATTTGAAACAAACAGCGGCGGCCATGTTGAGTTGAGCAGAATGTCGTCTTTCCAAGTTGATCGCTGTTTTGTGTCGCGGAAAATGTTTACGATTGTGCTTCGTTTGTGTTTGCGCAGGATGACAGTGGGCCAGGGGGGCGGTTCGGGAGTCGAGGGGCCGAGCAAACCGGACCGAAAGCCCGAAGGAGGCGAGGATGGAGAGAGCGCAGAACAGGCGAGCGAGGAGACGAGTACAAAGAGAGTCGGAGAGGAAACACTTAATCCATCAAGCGCGGCCAGCCCCGGTTCGGCTCAGACTCTTTCCAGCCAGACACCGAGCCCACCGGGAGCCCAGGGGAACCCGACAGCGCTTTCCCCGGTCCTGGCCGCCCCGAACAACCAGGACCAGCATCATTTTCTCCGCTCCAGCGTGCGACCTCCGAGCAAGCGGATACGGAAAGATGCCTCTTCCCCGGCGCTGAACGGTCACGGCGGTGCGAAAGCGAAAGGTGAGTGGCCATCTCTACGAGTGTCCGCTGCCCACCTGTCAGTGCATCCTTCCTCTGCACTTTTATCTCACTTTTGAACCTGTTTTGATGCATTTGTATGGCAGTGTGTCAGTCAACGCGGAGAAGCTCTCATGCTTTCTGGAGTGAAAGTGACTTGACAGATTGCTCTCACTGAAACCTCTCAGATCTCAACACTGGGATGCTTGTAACCACATTAAATGCCTTAATAAGCACCAGTGCACTGTTTTAAATAAGCATGGTCACTGATTATTTATTTATTTATTTCCTTTTCATATCACTAGTTTAGTTTTCACCCAGCAGCAGGTTACAAATCACTATCAGGAGTTTCATTCTGATGCATCGGTTCAGGAGATGGTCACTCTGCGTCTACACTGAATCAGGATCACAAGTCAGGAGTTTAAATGATCTGTTTACGATCTAAGTGTACACAGGGGCTATAAAAGGGAATCAGTGTTTATTTTAAATTTAGACAATAGGCTTGCATGCTGTTATGTGTTCTGGTGTGTTCTCATCGCATGCTCTCTTGTGTAAGTAAGTGGGGAGAGTTATTGGCTTCTCCGGTTCCCGCACGTGTTGTTTTTGGATCAGTGCACTGAGTAGCAGGTCTGGATGCCCTCCGAGGGACTCCACACACTGACACTCTTGCTGACATACATGCACATTAACATTGTGCATATTTTTTTTTTAAAATAAACTGTAGGCCTTCCTTATTGGGAGCAGAAATGTAATATTTTTCTATTAGCTCTCAGCCTGATATTATGCAATTATTTTCAATATTAAATTTTATTCGTTTGATGTGAATATTTGCTTTTTAAAAGAGTGGTGTTTTCATAGTTTTGTAAATCTCTTATGTTCAACCAAAAGTAAATTTAGCAGCCCAAAGTATTATAAATAAATTGTAATTGGTTGCACAGCCATTCAAATTAAGCTTGGTCATTTCAGCACTCTTTACTTGATATCTTTTGTGTATGAGTGACAGTTGTTTTGTGTGTGTATGTCTGTGTGTTTCCTTTAATCTTGTTTTTTTTTTTGGTTGGTGTAGATATGCCTTGGTGAAAATGATATACCATAGTATCAATTAAATTAATGATCAACAGTGCTCAGTAATCTGAAAAACTATGTATTTTTGTATTAGGAATATGTCTGGAAAAAAATGTGTGTAAATAGATAGTTGCAACTGTAAAAGATATTTTAAAAGCAATTCCTGACTATATTCAAGCACAGTAATGCATGGTTGATGCTTTTATAGATGCGCGCACACACACACACACACACACACATACATATACACACACATACACATACATATACACACACATACACTTATAAAACACTTGTTGCAATATATACATATAAAACACTTGTTGCAATGCTTTTCTCTGCAAGAATTACAACATGTTCAGAACTGACATATTAACCCTCTTTCTTTTCCTCTCTGTTTCTCAGGTGCAGAAGCAGGTCCCTCGGTGTGTGTGACAGCCGCTGCAGGTTCAGCTGGAAGCTCTGGGGCAGGTGGGACATCCAGATCGGCCCCAAAGGGCCAGGGTCCTGCTGAGAAGGAGGAAGGGGGGATTCAGAAACGAGTGCGCAGACAGTGGGAGTCTTGGAGCACTGAGGACAAAAACAGTTTCTTTGAAGGACTTTATGAGGTGATAAAGTCAACTTTAATGATAATAAAACTCACCAAAAGTTCTTGATGGCTCTTTGGACTTTTAGTAAATTGCAGGATTTTTTCAGTGGTGTTTTGAGAATTACTACATCATATGGGACAATACAATCTTAAGAATTACTGATTAATCAACCTTTCCATCTCTCCCTGACTTGCCAGGGACAGTCTGATATTTAAAAGTCCTAATAGGTTTCATTTATTTACATGTCATCTTATTATTGATTTATTTCTTAATAATAATTTTCTTAATTTCTAATTTGTCATGCACCTGAAGAGTTTTTGTATTTCATTAAATCTTTTGGATAACAGCCGTAAATAACTTTTCCTCTGTCATTCTCTCTCCTGTCCTCTCATAGCATGGAAAGGATTTTGAAGCTATTCAGAACAATATTGCTCTTAAATATAAGAAGAAGGGTAAACCGGCAAGTATGGTGAAGAACAAGGAGCAGGTGCGGCATTTCTACTACAGGACCTGGCACAAGATCTCTAAACACATTGATTTCAACAACGGTGAGACTGACGGACACACAGTTTATACTTTGTATGACATTTACAGGCCACAATGGAGTCCTTTGTTTGATAGAATGATATTGTCTTGTGGAAAGCTGTCCTCTGTCCTGCTTCTCACCAGACTGTTAGTTGTCAAGATTAGTTCCTAAATATACACTACTGTTCAAAATTTAGTGGTCAAAAAGATTTTTTATTTATTTTTTTTTTTGAAAGAATTAAAAGTGACAGTTAAGACATTTATAATGTTACAAAAGATTTCTGTTTCAAATGAATGCTGTTCTTTTGAACTTTCTATTCAAAGAATCCTAAAAAAAAAAGTTTTGAACTTTACTTTTTTCTTTCACGGCAACAGATTTACCAAAAATGTATGTGGTGCTATTCAGAAGTGGTGGTACCTATGTGATCATTGTTTTATTATTTACCTTTACCTTTACTAAACTTTACCTTTGAATGTCAAGGTAATGTACACATAGGTAGCAAATATCAGGTGTAAAAAAAGTACAAATTTAAATAATCTTTTTCAAAACTGAACAATAACTAGTTTTTTTCAAATTATCTATTGACTAACAATTGATAACTGAGCCTTCTTTTTCTTTGCATGAATTCTAGGATGATTTACCTGCAAATACCTCTTCAAGTTAGCTTTTTTCCACCAATTTTCACATTGGGTTTTCTTTCTCATCGGGTCACACATAATTTGTTTGTCCATCACTCAACTTACCACAGCAAAGATATACCTGTCGTCCAATTTAAATTCAGTCTGTCACCTTCATCTTTGGAGTTTAATTTTCTCGGCTGCCACACTGCCTGGTTTTTGTCAGTCAGGGCACTATCAAATCATGAGTGTGCCCACACCATGCACATTTGCTTGCATGTTAATGATTATGTATCATATCTTTATTGTCATTTAGTAGCATACATTAAATGTAATATAAACTGCATTAACCTCTACTGTGACATTCCACAATTTCTGGTGTTTTATTGGTTGATTCAAGATGTGCTCCCATTCAAAAGTTTGAAGTTTTATACTTATATTCAGCAAGTATGCATTTAATTGATCAAAAGTAACAATAAAGACATTTCTAATGTTACAAAAGATTTCTATTTCAAATAAATGCTGTGCCTTTGAATTTTCTATTCTTTAAAGCATCCTGAAATAATGTATTATGGTTTCCACTAAAATCAATTATACGATACATGAGAAATGCTCAATGCCATCATGTTCTTATTCCTCTTTTTCTATTGCTTCCTTTTATCCATCTTTCAGTGTATTCGCGTGTGCTGAAAAAGTCCTCTCAGGAGCTCTATGGCCTCATCTGTTACGCTGAACTCAGGAAGAAGGTTGGAGGCTGTAAGTATATCAAGCAGTTGGTTTTCTTGATCAAGGTGGGACATTTTAAGCGTTTGCACATGGAGACATTTTGAATGTAACTTTCTTTGGTGTCTTCCTGTTTCTTCTAGTGATGGATGACAAAAATGTGGCCAAACTAAATGAGCTTATCCAACAGGGGTAAGTGTGTATATGTATGTTTTTTTGAGAGAGAAAGAGAAATCTTAATAACGTACAGTACTGATTATTTAGGTCATGTCTAATGGGATCATCTACTGTATATCTCTGTAGTTCATGATCATATTGAGGTACATCTATAATTTTGTTTGTACATTGTTTCAGGGCCACCACAGTCCGTTCCAAAGGCAGAAATCTGAGGATCAAAGCTCCCATGTGCCGCGCGCTGAAGAAACTCTGCGACCCAGATGGTGTGTGTGAGAGAGAAACAGAGAGATTGCTTTATAGACTCTTAAAAGATTGATTTTGTTAGCAAGTTAAACAGACTGAATAGGGGTAAGAAGAGAACACTGACAAAATGGAGTACTATGGGTATTTAGGTGGACCGGGGCGGTGGATGAGTGTGCCATGGCTGCTCTCCAGAGTGTAGGAGGAGTGGTTTTTCATGGTTTCCATGGTTTCAGGCTGTGGGACTGATTGGAAAATGGGCGGTGATGCAGATTTAGGCCACCATCGGAATCATGGAGATGGTGTTGTAGGCTTCATAGTATTTTTTTCTCTTGTTCTCTGTTTCAGGCGTGAGTGATGAGGAGGATCAGAAGCCTGTGCGTTTACCCTTGAAGGTGGCTGTCGAACTTCAACCCCGGAGCAACCACTCCTGGGCTCGGGTTCAGAGTCTAGCCCATAATCCTCGGCTCAGGTGAGCTTCACTAATGCGCACAAATGACCTCTCTCGCATACCTCACTGATCCACCTCCTTTACATCATACAATCACATGGCTTATTTGTTATTTCATTGCTTATTGCAAAATGTTGTTATTTTGCAAACCTTCTGTAATCTGCAAATTGGTTGGATTTTGGAAGTGGGAATATTTTAAGATGGAATACTAGTGTGTGTATGTATGTGTATATATATATATATATATATATATATATATATATATATATATATATATATATATATGTTTATTTATATATATCATTTCCATGATCGATCGTCGTTTAAATTAAAGATCAATTAATCGATTAATCGTTAACCTTAATACTGTGAAATGTCTGTTACAGTGGCATATATTCACCGGCATGACAGGATGTGCAAATGCCAGTCAAAACGCAGGCTTTCTCACCCGAATTAAAGGGGTTTTAGTCTAAATAAAAGGCTAGTAGCAGGACTGTAAAATGAATAGATGTGATGATCATTTGATAAAATGAAGAGAGCGCGCCGTACGGATCATTTTACTTTGTTGGCTGTTTCAGATCCCGTCACGGAGACCGCTGAACACGCCTCTTTAAATGGTTTCATTGTGCTCGTTGTTGTATTTTAAAACACAATCGCAATGTTTGCCATTGACATTATTGGCTTTTAAAATAAAATGATCCCAAACGTAGTTGCGGCTCGTGGGGCTGTGGCGCGCGGTCAGAGAAGCGGTTCTATTGGCGGTGCTACAGAAAGCACTGCTGCTCACATGAAACATTTTAATGCGAGTATGACACAAGTGAGGTACAAAGCTTTGTTTATAAGAGAAATAATGGGTTAGCAGGCAAATGTTACATCGTGACTATGCGTTTGCATTCATGCTGTTCGATACCTGTACATTTAAAGCCATTCGCGGCTTTATGTTCTGTTCTGCCGGTTGGTCACGAGTTTCCAGGAATTTAATAATATTTATTGTTTCTTTTCCCAAATCCTCGCCGTCTCACCCTCTAATTTTGCAGGTTTATTTTATTGTCGTTCACTTTTACTCAGTTTTCGCATCTCTTACTGTGGTTAACATGCGGGGGGAAATGAAAGATTTCGTGGCCATGAATTAAGAATTCGTTCCTATACTTAATTCGTTCCCTTATTTTAGTCAAATCATGGGTTTTCTAGGGAACAAATTAATGAAACATAGACAGTGCCCACAAATTATTAAATCGAACGTAGAAACGAATTAAATTACGAATTATAGCCTATACTATGTAGCCTAGGCCTATATATAGACCTGTCCTGCTCATGTCCCGCAGACCTGTCGAAGCACAGAGCCTGGTATGAAACAATTATATCTGGAGAAATTATAATTAAGCATGATTAGTTACTACATTTCAATACAAAATGAATTTATATTGTTTCTGTTTTAATGTACTTTTAAAGTTTGGATCACGTAATTTGTACGTTAGTGTGTTATTTTCGCCAGATCCAGCTCCGTCACCGTCACTCACAGCCGCTTGCATGTGTTTTGCGCATGAGCCGTACGCGCCCCAAAATTAAACTGCTTAATTGACCATCGATAGCATTAATCAATTGCATCTCTTATCGACAGTTAATTGATCGTCGATTAATCGTTGACATCCCTAATATTTATTTATTTATTTATTTAATTTATTTTGATTGTGTAGTTATTTAAGTTTAGTTTTCATGCTATCAATATTATTTTTTGGTTAGTTTTAGTATTTTCAGTGTTTCGTTTATTTAGTTTTCAGTTTTATTTAGTCTGAAGTAATAGAATACTTTGTGACTTTCTTGTTGAATTAAATAGTGATTTTATTTTAGTTTTGGAGTCATGAAAATCTATTTTGATGCATTCTGATTTCATATTGACTTCACATTGAAAGTCAGCATAAGATGAAAATTTAAACTAAATATGAAAATGTATTTATTAGGGGTGGGAATCGCAGGGTACCTCACGATACGATATAATCACGATACATGGCTCACGATAACGATAATATCATGATACATCGATTCTGCGATAATCGATATATTTCTAGAAAATCCTATAATGATATATCGCGATATCTATCTAAACAAAATGCCTGTGAAAAGGTTAAGTGCAAGTTTTCTTTCTTTATTCAAGTCCAAACTGTTAGAAAACAGCAAAAAAAAGTTCTGTAAATCAATTTTAACATGTTGAGTAAATTAATAATTTTATTCTTGGACTTATTAAAAGCTTACACTTTTCTTTTTCTCTGTGTGTAAACAAACACATTTAACTGCTTAACTTATATAGCCTCTCTCTCTCTCTCTCCATGTAATATATATAAACCTGGTACATTTCAAAATTTACCTGGAGTGCTTTCTCAACCTTTCTACTCCTCTCATCATAAAAACGGAGCCCCGCACGGAAAAATAGCCGTTCACATCGCGTCTTTTGCGCGCTCAGGTTGGTTATTTCAAATGTAGACGCGCGGCAAGCACACACACACTGCACACTTCTGCGCCGCATTACGGCTCTGACAGTGTTTTGTCTCGTCCTCCATGTGCCCACTGTTCACACTGCATAACGCGCACTTGTAATATCTGTGAGAGAGGGAGAGCATCCAGTTTTGTTCACATAAAACTGGACGCACCGGCGGCGCTCTCTCTCTCTCATAGTGAGGGAAATCCACCTGCGATCCGAGTGGAGAGGTTAGGCTACTCATGAACTGAATATGCGCTCTGCAATAATAACGTGATCGGTGCCTAGGGTCCACGCTGATAACTGTTCCGGGGCAGTTTTTTAGTTTTCATCTCCATAAACGTGTATATATAGCAGTAGAGCTAATACAGTGGCTGAAAATCTGTTTATCATTCGGTTCCTCGTGCTTCCCCATCTTCATAGAGAACGGCTTCATAGTTGCTCAGAGCGCTCTTGGAAAGAATGTGGAAATGGCGCGGCCGCGATTTCTACGCATTTTTAGACGCTGGGAGCAGGAAAATGTATTTAGAGCACCTTATTGTATTAATTAAAATATCGATATTTGGCGCCAGATATCGATTATCGTATCGCATGGAGAAGGATCACGATATATCGCCATATCGATTTATTGTCCCACCCCTAGTATTTATGTTATTGATCTTACTGTGAATGAATCATCCATACGTTTTATTTTTTACCCTTTTTTTTACCTCACAATTTTTAATCAAAATATAACTTGATCTGCCGGTGAAATGCCAGATTTTTCAAATCATTTTATCTGCTTAAACCCACCACTGCAAGCTTGTGCTCATTTGCTTCCATCTTTCCTTCTTAAAATTCAATTAACAATCAATACATAGAACCAAGTCCCTTACATTTTTTTTCTTTTTTGATAATTTGTTAGACTCGGATGTGCACTGTAAAATCTAATTAGTTAACCTTACTTTAAAAAAAAGCATTTACCTTAAAAAACGAGTAAAAACACTTTTTAGTTTCAGCAACTAATTCATTATATGTTAAATATACTAACTCTCCAGTTAACAATAGCACACATGCATGTGCTAACATAACCAACAGAGAGACTATCACTGCATCAACAACTGCAGTTAAGGCTTTTTAAATAAAGCAGTCTATGGTCTTAATGTTTATAGTCCCAACATCGACCTAACCACAGGCTCTACTCTTTAGCACAATGCCAACCTCTCCAAAAATGTAGACATAACAGAAAACCTTTTAAAACCAAACATAACAGAACATTAAACACTAACAGATCTCCCCCTATATTAATCTTGTTCAAAAACACATAAAATAACAATCAGTTTTAAACATTCACTCCTGGAGTCTGAAGCAAAGTGTGCTGGGAACTATAAACTAGCTTGACATAATAGTACTCTAGGGTTTTCTGAGTAACAAAGGCATAGTATGCAAAAACTACAGATTACTAGATTTTTACAATTAAAATCAAGCAATTGTCGTACATCACATAAAGTCAACTAAAAAGTGTTAGGACATTTGTTAGGTTTTACACTGATACGTCACCATACAGAAGAAAAGATCTGTCATTTCATTGCGACATTAACAAATTTGGCGATGCCCATCACTGTTCTGCTTTTGTAGGATGGTCGTCGAGTTGCACCGGAAGGTCTCTACTCTCATTGAATTCCTGAAGCAAAAGTGGGCTGTCCAGGATCAACGAATCGTATCCTTGCATTCAGATCTCAGCATGCACAGTCAGGAGTTTAATTTCCTTCCTTTTTCCTTCCTTATCTGTTTTATGAGATACATTTGTAATAGATTTGGTTGCTTTGTTTGGGAGACATGTCAAAGATACCCATGCTTAAATAATTACCCAAACCTATGTGTTTTATAACAGTAATTCCCCTTAACCTGTTACTTGTAGCGTAAGAGCCTGGCAGAGCGAGAAGCTCTGGACGGCCTGGCCCAGTCTAGCGAGACGGAGGACCTGTTCCTGTTTCCGGCAGAGAACAGCACTGTTACTACTTTGCCAGGTGTGGCTCGTGTTGTGCACTCAAAAGCTTCCTGCACGGTACACTGGCAGGAGAGTGGGCGTGGCCGGACAGGTATTAGGGACTTACCCGCAGCTCACATTTTGGGAATTCAGCCTGCAAAAGGAAAATCAGGCAAGCCTGGTCCGGTGGGAGGAGACCCGAAAAAAAGCGACGGACATCCTGTTGACGGTCCTGATAGCGGCACTTCAGCTCCAGGTTTGGAGACCAGTGTAAACCCAAACCTGAGCACTACCTCTCCAGTCAGTCCGACTCTCACACCATCACTCCCCATTGGACCGGAGGGGAACACGGTGGGAACTTTGGAGCAAGACGCAGTGAGTCAGACTCAGACTGATGCTAGTGGGCGAGACAAAGAGACTGTGACTCAGGGAGACCCCGCCCCGATCGAGGGCCGGACTGAGGAGTCTGGAATGGCAGGAGGGGTTGCATCCGAAAAAGCACCGCCACAATCAGAACCTCAAGGTCGTGGCGAGGAATTGAGCGGGACTGGACGATCTCCTCAACAAATCCAAAACGAAGGTTGGAGCTCACAGGGCTCTGAGAATGTGACACTGGCAGAAGTCTACCTCATGCTGGGCAAGCCTGGGAAACTACAGCTGGAGTATGAATGGCAGCCTAAACCCCAACCCTCAGCTCTACCCGCCACTCAAAGTGTGCTTCGGTGTCTTCTGAGACTTGTGTCATCAGAGGTCAACCCTAAACCAGTGAGTCTGTTTATCTCTCTCTCTCTGACGTTGGACTTGACGTCTACAGTACCTCAAGGCAACTATAAAAAGACACAAAACAAGTTTTTGTCAGAAATTGAGAATTAATATTATGCATATAAACATCAGAGATGCACCGGTTAACACTAGGCTAATTAGTAATTTGTTCATCTGTGGTTCTGTTTGTTTATTTATTATTTTAATTAAATTATATTTTACATTTAATTTTAAATGACAATATTTACGTCTTTTAAATTCATTTAGTTTTTATTTGTTTATTATTATTTAAATTATTTCCTTTTTTTTTTTTCTTTTTTTTTTTTTCATTCCTAGACCCCGGAGGTGTGTTCAGTGGGCACTTCACCTCTGAAATCAGGTCAAGAGGAATCATCTGCGACTCCTCCAGGCAGAGCTCCAGCTGGGGCGACCCGCAGTCCTAACTGGGGTCGACAGCAACATGCAGCACGCTCAAAAATACTTCTGAATAATGCAGTCATCACAGGTACAGTATTTATTTTAAGTTGAATTGTGTCATTTCTGCACCACTATTTGAAATTGCAGAAATAATGACAGTTTCTCAAACATCCCCTCATTTGCCTTCTTATGGCAGGTAGTTGTGCCCCAAACTCATGGCATTGGTTGATCAGTTGTTACTATCTCAGGCTGTTCTCCTTGCTCACAGACCAAAGTTTTAGGGATATTAGTCTACAAATAGTTTACTTACAGTTGCATATTAAACTGAGATAAAAGAAAGTATTTAAATATTGAAACACTAGAACTGAGTGAAGTTTATTGCAACAGATAACAGCTTGAAAAGCCTGAAGTTTCAGCTCTTCTTGAACCAAAAACATCATATTGACTCAATATTGTGACAAAACTGCAGTGTTGCTCCTGTGTATCAATATGACAAGCTGGAACTTAAATAGATGTGTTCTCCACAGGTGGGAGAAACCTACCGCGTTCTCTGATGGCCTCCGGAGGTGACAGCGAAGGGTTTGCTGTCCCGACGACCCTGCCTCCTAACAGCTCCCGCCAGTTGCGGATGTTCTCACCTAATAAGGAGGCGGAGCTAGCCTTTCGCCAGCAGCTGGACTCCATCAGTGTGAGTTATATTAGTGTAATGTATTTCAAGTTGTCAGCTGGCCAAATCATATACACTACAATTCAAAAGCTTGGGGTTGGTAAGAATTTTTTTTTTTTGAAAGAAGTCTCATAGATATTATTTATAGAGATATTATTGTTTAAATATAATGTATTACAATTTAATTTGATCAGTTATTATTTTTTACTATTTAATCTAACTGTTTTCTTTATATATTTTTTTTAAATGTATTTTATTCCTGTGATTTTAAGCAGTCATTACTCCAGTCTTTAGGAATCATTCTAATTTGCTGATTTGGTGAAACAAGAAGCATTTCTTACTAAGATCAATTTTGAAAATGTTACACTGATCAATTTAAGGCCTTTTTTGCTCAATAAAACTATTAATTTCATTTAAAGAACAAAAGTAGTGACTCCAGACTTTTGAACCGTACATAAATATGGTACAACAGTACATCCAATCTCGCATGACGTCATCAGGGTTTTTTTTTTTTCTGAGAGAAAAATATACTAATTTCTTCTTAAGCAAAATTTTTCCTCTAATCATGCTCTTTTTTTCATCTTTAGTCAGATATATTTTCAAAGCAGCGGAAAATAGGGAGGGGGCGTCCACTAAGGAAACCTCTTGTGGTTCAGGTGAGTGTGGATAGAAGAAAAATAAGAAGTGGGGCTTCTTGCCTTTACCTAGTTGCTTCTTTTCCACATTGAATCTGTTCTTTTGTTGTTTTTATTCTTGGAGCTGTCAAATGATAAAAATGTATGTATGTTTTTTTTTTTTGTTTGTTTTTTTTGTTTTGTTTTTTTCTTCAGAGAACACTGCTGCCACGAACAACTGGAGACACTTCGCCTCATGTTTGCTCCTTCTCTATTCTCTCCAATTCCTCTGCTACAGGTAATAAACGCACACAAATGCGTAACACTTTACTCATGCAGTGGCCCGAGTATTTCAACACTTATGCAACACTTAAATACATGAATGTCATTATATAACAAATAAATCACACCAAAAGACATTTTATTATAGTGGAAGTTACAAACAATCTTTTAAAGCAAAACATTTCACAAAAAGTTAATTTTTATATATATAAAAAAACAAGATGTACTATTCACAATTCAATATTTAGATAGCTTAACTTGGCACCATTTTTTTTCAAGTAGTTACAAAAATGTCTCAAACAAGTGTCTTAAGTCAAGCAGTAAAAAGTGTCCGAATATTTTCAGGATTACTGTATCTGTCTGTCTGATTTCAATGCAGTCATTTCTCTTTAAATATTGCGTGTATCTCTTTGTCAGGAACTGGTTCTTTTCGTCCAATACAAACTCGTCTCGGCCCATCGAACCGCCAACTTTCCTCAAAAGCTTCGTCCACTACAGCCAGTTCTGCGCCTGCTACTCAGCTGTCCAGTAAGGATCAAATCAAAGCTAAATGATACAAGATGTATTGATCCACTAAACATTTGAAACCAACTGCTGCACGCTCTCAAATGTCTCTTGAATTTGTTTCAGGTGCAATTGACCTGGCTGCAAAATCTGCAGGTATTATACCTGGCAGCCCCTGTCGGGAAGTGGAGGCCCCTAGTATAGATAAGGCCATTGTGGAGTCTGAGGAGGCCATGGACTTGGCCCCTGCTGCACTTGAGCAAGAGCCAGATCTACTTGATCAGGAGCCTTCTGAGGTAGAACCAATTCCCTTCCTAGATCCTCTTTCACTTTTGGGTGTACAATTAATCATATCTTGGTCTGTTTGTTCTGATTTTACTCTCTTTTCAGGAATCCCTGCAGAACGGTGTCTCTCCACCATCTCCAGGGAGCGGGGACTCCCTCTTGGCTCCTCCCAGTGTTGCATCTCTATTGGATATCTCTCTACCAGGCCCCCCAGAGGAGTCTCTACCTTCTGGAGAGCCACAAACTCAAATCAGCGACTCTATTATTGAGCTCGCCATCAACTCACACTATGGTATGACCTGTGGGATTGAACCTGAGTATTAGAGGATCTCCGTGGCATCATTTTGTTTTAGTTATATCTACTCTCTCACTTTCGGCTCTCCCTCTTTCTCAGGTGATGGATCATTGCTCTCACCTCCTAAACTCAATGGTAGTGAAAGATCCAAGCTCCTTCCCTCTTCATGTGACAGCTGGATGCCGTCCCCCACACACGACCCTCAGTGGTACCCCAGTGACTCTACTGATTCAAGTCTTGGCTGTCTGCTCTGTAAGTATCAAACACATCTCAATTTCCTGTTAGCAACGGATGTTTATTTTAGATATTGTGTATATCAGTAACACAGCAGGAAACAAAATGATAGTGTCAGAATGATGAGTTTGTAGCTAATTGATTGAGCTTTCTTTAAATTTATAAATACACTAACATTCCAAAATTCTGTCAGTAAGTTGTTTTGAAAAGAAATTAATACTTTTATTCAGCAAGGTTACATTAAATTGATCAGAAGTGACAGTTAAGACATTTATAATGATATAAAAGATTTCTATTTCAAATAAATGCTGTGCTTTTGAACTTTCTATTCATCAAAGAATCCTGAAAAAAAAATATCAGGCTTTCTACAAAAAAAAAAAATGTTTTTAACATTGATATTAATAAGAAATATTTCTTGAGTGTCAAATGAGCATATTAGAATTATTTCTGAAGGATCATGTGACACTGAAGACTGAAGTAATGGCTGCTGAAAATTCAGCTTTGCCATCACAGGATTAAATTACATTTTAAAATATATTAGTTTTGAAGACACATTTTTTAATTTACATGCAGTCATTTAGCAGATGCTTTTATCCAAGTGAGGACAATAGAAGCAGTCAAAACCAACAAAAGAGCAATAATATGTAAGTGCTGTGACAAGTCTCAGTTAGTCTAACACAGTACACATAACAAGGTTTTTTTTTATAATAAATAAAAAGAAAACAAGTAGATAGAATAGAAAAAGAATACAGAACGCTAGTGATAGTCAGTTTTTTTTTTTTTTTTTTTTAAATAAGAAGAAAACAAGTAGTAGAATAGAAATAGAGCATGCAAATGTTGGAGGTTCAAGTTTTTTTTTTAATAAATGAAAAAGAAAACAAGTAGATGAAATAGAGTAGAGAGTGCAAGTGATAGATGGAAGAGATGTGTTTTAGCTATTTCTTGAAGATGGCTAAGGACTCAGCTGCTCGGAATGTTACCGTTTTTACTGTATTTTTGATTAAATAAATTCAGCCTTGGTGAGCAAAAGAAACTACTTTCAAAAACAAACAAAAAAATCTTACTAGATAGATAGATAGATAGATAGATAGATAGATAGATATTCCACTATGTGTCTATGTCTTCCAATGGAATACTTCGTTTAGAAGGAACTCAACTGATGTCTTAACTTTAAAAAACAATTAGATGAATTGTTGATTTGTTGATATTGAATTAAGTTTAACTATGACAACCCTAGTTTAATTTCATCATTTTATATGTTGCCTAAGGTATCTATTCAGTATTGATACTGAGGTACAAGAGGCTGGCTTCAGACTGAAGCCAAAATGTCCAGAGTTACCTGTCTGTGTTCATATTGCAAACCTCCATCAGTCTCAGCACTATTGACAAACACATCCTTGTTTTCCTGATTTGCAGCAAGTCTGGCATCTCCTGATAAGACAAGAAGGACAGCCCTGCCCCCTTCGAGTAACACAGCCTTACTTGGACCCAGTTTACTGGACAGCAACTCCCACGATTGTTTTCAGTCCCGCGGCCTGCCGGATGTAGCCGAGGTGAGTGGAAACACAGAAAGTCCCCAGCTGCTGTCTGGTAGCCTAATGTCATTTGATATGGCACATTATCCCCAGGTGCTCCTGGATTTGTTTTTTCTCATTCTGGCTTGCATTGAAGATAAACAGGAAGTGAGGGTGTTTCAAATGGTGTATGCGAATTAAATCAGACATCCATCCTCAGCTTTGAAAGTGTTACACTTTTACTGCTGTTGTCATTTGGACACCTGCTCATAGTTTTCTCGCTACAGGTGGATACCCAGCTGGCCTGTATGATGAGCGAGAGCAGCGTCGACTACATCGCCCGCTTTAATGACCTCGCACAGGAGCTCTCTGTCACAGAACCGACCCTCCCGCCTCCTCCAGAGGACTGATGCAGGGGGCGGAGCCTGTCTCTGTGCCGCCCCTTTTTGTATTGGACAGAAGAATGTTAACTGGAGTGCAGTTCAGCTGTAGGAAGTGCAATAGACTGGCAGGGTCCACAACAGCCTTTGGGCTCTACTGTGTGTGTGAGAGCGTTCGTGTATGTGTGTGTGTTGATTATTCAGTGGCTGTTGTCTTATGAGAAACACCCAGAACACTTAAACAACAACAACAAAAAAAAACTCCAGTTTACAGCGCAACCTCATGTACAGAGAAAACAAGACCTGCCATATCTGAACAAATACTGTCTTCTCTGTATATCTTTCTCTATTGTCTTTGTCTCACTTTTGTGTGCATGCATGTGCATGCATCTGTAAGTGGAGCCGCAGATTGTACGTGTTTCGTCTTTGTGATTTCTTTCTATTGTACACAGCGTATTTGTGCAAAACCCTCTAAAGCCATAGGAGTGCGTCTGCGTACACCCTCCGTTTATGAGACCTCAGATTCTGATTGGTTTGTTTTCATCTGAATGTTTTAAGTTGGTGAAAGCCACACTACTGAAAGCAACAAGGGCTTCTTTTTGTGAGATTATTACAAGGACTGAATCTCTAACACACACTAAACAAAATAACTGATAACACAAATGCAGTGTAGTTGCATCAAAAGTGAGATTGAAAATATTACGCTATTTTTTTCCCCCACAACACTAGGATTTTTGTTTCCTGCCGAATGAATATGAAGCCAATAATTTGTAGATTCTAAAACTGAGTTTTCTTATGCAAGACTGTCTTTGTGTGTGTGTGTACATATGTGAGTGTTTGCACAGATGTAAATAGACAATAACAAACCCCAGTATTTACTGCTTTTGTAACATATTGTAAATTATTGTCATTTGGATTTATTTATTGATAACTCACTGAGACAGTGTTTTTTTGTTTAACATGTCACATGCAGGCATTTAGGAGCTCCTCTCCACTGTTTTAAAGAGTTCTGTGTTGTTAAAAGGGAGTTTTAATCCCAATGTGTATAAATAGAGCTACAACAAACCCTTTTGTGTCTATGTATTTTAATATCATTTAGATACTTTTTGTCTAGTTTTTATTTATATTTCATTTTAATATTGTTTTATTTTAATTTTAATGTTTTAGTTTTGTTGTTTTTGTCATTTTTGTTAGTTTTTAAATTTTCAGTGTTTTTTTTTTAAGTTTAATTTTAGGTATTTCAAGTTGAACTAAATTAAAATGAGAAATGTTGCCTTTGCAACTATTTGAAATAAGTTTAAGTTGTTATATATTGTATAAATGTTTTTTTTTATTATTATTTTAAAATGTTTATTTCAGGTAACTATATAATATATAGTTATATATAATATATTATACTATACTATTTATTTTCTTATTTCAAACAGTTGCAAAGGCAACATTTCTCGTTTTCATTTAGTTTATGTACTGAAATTATATATATATATATATATATATATATATATATATATATATATATATATATAGTGTCCATTGTTGTTGTGGTGTGTTTGCTTGCTGGATTCTGTAGAGGGCGTGATCATATATATATATATATATATATATATATATATATATATATATATATATATATATATATATATATATATATATATATATATAAGGGCGTGATAGCTTCGCCCCTTCGGAATTTTATTGGACAGCCGATATCACGTGATGGCGTTGAGTTCCGGGTTCTCATTTCAATCATATGGGTCTTAGCTTACGGTAGGTAATGTGTTACTATTCGTGCCAGTTTATTTTATACGTTTACAAAACAGTACATGGAGATACAGCGTCCTTAGAGATGCTGATTATTAGAGAGATTTAGATTGTTTTCTGAAAACGTTTATACGTGACTTAGTATTCAGGATAGTTGTTGTGGATTAATTAGTGTACTATGCATCAGTGATAAAGTGACTGTATTATTGAACAGACTAAGACAGTGGTTCCCAACTACGTTCCTGGAGGCCCCCCAACACTGCACATTTTGCATGTCTCCTTTGTCTGACACACCCATTTCAGGTCTGTGAGTCTCTACTAATGAGCTGATGATCTGAATCAGGTGTGTTTGATTAGGGAGAAATGGAAAACATGCAGTGTTAGGGGGCCTCCAGGAACGTGGTTGAGAACCACTGGACTAAGGGATGTTTAACGATAAATCAATCACAAAAATCTCTTAACGACACTTGACCACTGATGCCCTTGACAGACTTGTGTTTTCAGTATTTATTAATATTTTGAATTAGCTTTTGTTTTTATATTTCGGCTTTCATTGTAATTTAAAAGTTCTAGTAATTTTATGTTTTTGTCATTTATTTATTTATTTAATATTATTAAATATATTATTTCAGCTTTATTTCAATAAACTAAAACAATTTTAATAGTAATTAGTTATAGTATTTGTCTTAAAAAGGTTATTGATTTGTGGGGTTTTTTAACTTTCTATTCAACTCATTTCTTTTAATCTGTAAGGTAAAAATATTTTAACTGGTCAGCTTTTTTTTTTTTTTAAGTTTTCAACATTTGAATATTTGCCTTTTCTAGTTTATTTTAAAAAGAAATAATTTTTAAAATACAAATATTTTATGCTTTCTCGCAATGTGAGGTCAAAACGTGAGGGAGTTACACCAATCATATACAATAAAACAATTTAATGTTTTTCTTCAAAATGTTGTTTACAATTTACAGTTCTGTCTCCTTTGTACACAGCATGTAAAACATACCCACGCTGAAGTTCAATGGTGTTTTCACAGAATGCTGCCATGTTACATTTAGATAAAGATGCTAGGCTGAGCTGTAATAAATGTGAATTAATATATGCATATCTCTGCATGTGTGTACAGACACATGGAGCGTGTGTTAGGTTTAGGCGTTGGGCCACTGGCAGCTGGGACTGTCGGGCTGCTGATTTTGCTGAAAGTGATCCAGAGATTGAGACACAAGCAGAGTGTACAGGATAAAGTGGTGGTGATCACTGGAGCCAGTTCAGGCCTGGGCAAAGGTTACATGAACATAAACTCACTTATAATGCTGATCATAATGTCTTATCAATGGCATTTGACTGTAGATATTACATCACTGTTTGTTTTAATATTCTCAATCTGTCTTTTGTTCCTCAGAGTGTGCGCGGGTCTTCCATGCGGCGGGGGCCCGACTGATCCTGTGTGGACGGGACCAGAAGAGACTACAGGAGGTCGTGGAGGAGCTGGGAAATAAGAACAGTGGAAAGATACAGGTGAAAACATACAGTCAGATCTTGCCTGTTCAGATTGTGCAGTCATCTCTTAAGCCTAATTTAATCTTTAAAACCTTAATTTATTAGAAAGATATGGTGTTATTTACACTAGGCAAATATATGCAAACATACTCATGTCCAATCTCTTATTTAGGTTTATTTATTACTTTCTTTTTCAGACTTACACTCCCTGCACTGTCACCTTTGACCTCTCTAACACATCTGTGGTTTCCGGCGCCGCTGAGGAGATTTTGAAGTGCCATGGTCACGTTGATGTCCTCATCAACAATGCAGGCATTAGTTACCGTGGCAACATCCTGGACACCCATGTATCAGTTCAGCGAGATGTCATGGAGACTAACTACTTTGGTCCTGTTGCTCTTACACAAGGTTAGTGGAGAAGAGTCACAGAAAGAGATCAGTGGAACCATTATATATCTGCTTTATCTGATCAAAAAATACAGTAAAAACAGTAATATTTTGAAATATTATTACAATTTAAAATAGCTGTTTTCTATTTTGAATATATTTTAAATTGTAATTTATTCCTGTGATGCAAAACTGAATTACAAATGTTTCTTATTTTTATCAATGTTGAAAACATTTTTGTTGCTTAATATTTTTGTGGAAACCATGATATGTTTTTTTAAGATACTACAATTGATAGAAAGTTAAAAACTAGTATTTGAAAAATAAATATTTTGTAACATTATAAATGTTTTTACTGTCACTTTTGATCAATTTCATGTGTCATTGCTGAATATTAATTTCTTAAAAAAAACTTACTGGCCCCCAACCTTTGAATCATAGTGTATGTATATTAATGTAAAAATCATATTAAATGTGAAAAAATATGAAATTATATGCCTATATAATGTTAATTATATAAATTTAGTATATATCACATTATACATGAAATATGCATGTATATATACATGAAATATATATACATATCAAAGTCTCTTTAAGAGGTATTATATATATTAAGGGTATTCTATAGTCTTTGTATATATGAAGTATATATACATGAAATATAAATTTAGTATATATCACATTATACATAAAATATAGATTTGTATTATAATTAAAAAAACAAATTCTTCCATCCAGCCATTCTGCCTTCAATGGTAGATAGACGCAGTGGACATATTGTTGTCATCAGCAGCGTGCAGGGAAAGATCTCCATACCGTACAGATCTGCATGTGAGTATACGTTCACAATGAGGGAATTCAAAGATTTTTCTTCATGAATAAAAACAGTATTCCATGTGATCGAGTACCTTACTCGCATATCTAAAATGTTTTCTGACAGATTCTGCATCTAAGCATGCAACGCAGGCCTACTTTGACTGTTTGAGGGCAGAGGTCGACAGGTTCGGCCTGCAGGTGTCTGTCATCAGCCCTGGTTACATCAGAACCAACCTGTCCATCAATGCAGTCACAGGGGACGGCTCCAAATATGGAGGTGAGAGCATGTTTTTCTTGTCAACCAGTCTCTGAATGTGAGTTATGAAATATGTTTTGGAAAATGAGTATCATAAATATACATATTTTAATATTCAGTCATATGTTTCTTTTTTGTCTGTGTGTTCTTTTGGATCTGAAGTAATGGACAAAACCACAGCGAAGGGGTCGGATCCAGTGGACGTGGCACGTGCTGTTCTGAAAGCTGTCTGTCACAAACAGAAAGACGTGGTATTGGCTGGGCTGCTGCCTACTGCAGCCATCTATCTGCGCACGCTGTGGCCCGCTCTCTACTTCAGACTGATGGCTTCACGCGCCATAAAAGAACAGAGAGTGAAGGAGGAATAAGAGAAAACAGTATTCAGGGAAATCTTTACATCTTTCTTCTGAAGATTTCATAGCTAAAAAGTCTCATTTTTATGTCTAAAGGTAAATACTAATTTAATAAATATTTAAAAATGGATTCAGTTGCTGGAATCATCCCTGATCTTTGAAATACACAACAGCAAGTTAACCAGTCCTTAGATAAGCAGAACAAGCATTCATCATACAAGAACCAGATTACATCTATTTAAATCAAGTTTCTGCTGGACTTAGTGTTTTAATTTGCCCTTCCACAAATGAAGGCCTTGAAAGGTCTTAAATTCATAAAGTCAGAAATGTTACATGCACTGCAAAAAATGAATGTCTGTGTCAGTATTGTCTTGTTTTTCAGTACAAATATCTAAACATCCTTAATTCAAGATTTAATTGAGATGCAAAATGAAGATATGAAATCTTGCTTTTTAATAAAATGAACAAAACTGAGTGAGTTTATCTTTTAAAAAAAGTATCAACGGGGTATGAAAACCGGTTTTCCCTTTGAATTAAGTTGACTAACTAGATATTTGTGCTTTTTTTTTTCAAAAAAAAAAAAAACAAACAAACATGAATTCACTTCATTTTGATAAATTTCTCAGAAAATTTCTCAGACTTGTCATTTTTGAATCTATCGTGATTTTTGTGTGTAAAATGAATTAGTAGGTTAATAGAGATCAGTTGGAAGTTACGTTTTCAAACATGAAGTGCTACTAATACAATTCATCCTTAAATTTTCTTTAATTGGTCTTAAAAAAAAAAAAGTCTTAAATTTACCTTCATAAAACTTGCAGAAACCCCATTATATTGTCCTGTATTAAGTAATGTGTTACTTTATTGATTACTTATTAACCCTAATTTATTATTAACTTTTCCACTCCATGCACTGTTAGACTTGGCACGTTTTCATGTCACCTTTTGCCTAGTTATAAATCAAATAATTTCTTTGTAGTTCCCTTTTGGTTATCACTGATTACCATCATAATGTTCAGGTGGCCCATATTCCAACAGGAAGCTGAACTTTAATGATTTATGTTTTAATAAATTTCTCACCTGCTTTCTGTTCCAATTAGATGTTACTTGACAAATTTCTATTGCAAGGACCTCATGATAATCTGGTTATGACAGATGCTTATGACTCATGTCTTTTTTGGTAGAGATGCACCAAACATATGCAGCTCTCAATAAGAACCCAGGAAATGAATGTGGATGATGAAATGGTTGTGCTTTAGAGGAAAAGCAATTTCTAAACAGTGCAAAAACTGACATTACCAATGGGCCATGATGTTGGTCCAAATTAAAGCTCTCCCATTTGCAACTTCCTTGCAACATTTTAGGAAAAATAAAAAAAAATATGGACTTCGCAATGCCAGCCCAGGTGATTTTTGTCTCCAAATAAGATTGATGCTGGAAACTCAGCACACATTTCTGTCACAGCAATGTTATTGAAATGGTGTTCAAACAGTCAGTCTAAACACAGCAAAAATTACAGCCTCATTCATTCCTTCGTTTCACATACAGATCTAAACTCCCCGATATAAAAAGGTATCCATGTGCATGAAAAACGTGGTATTTTGGCTGATTCTTCTTCCACAAGTTAACTTTTAAGATGCCTTAAGATGAGTTTCGCATTCTGTTTTAAGCCTACAGTTTCCTTTTAAACCCACTAAAACATATCAACACCATTTAGAGTTACATGCCTCAGGACTGAAAAACCCCACTCCAGTCCCCTTAAAACCCTGCTCTAGCTAAATGCAGTCAGTAACAAGAATATTTGAAACTGATTTTTTTAAACACAACATAAGGACTCACCTTCTGACCTGAGAGCATCACAGACATGAATTACAGAAGAATTTCCTCACATGACCTAGACGAACTTGGTCTTTGTGTTTAAGCAATAATCTTAAATCAATCTTTACCTAAAAAACCTCAATTCCTAATTAATTTGAATTAAGCATTATTGCTTGATGTGGTGTCAATTTTAGGACATTGTAAAACAAATGCAGTTTTGATGAACATGAACAACGTTTTAAAATGCCAAAAAATGCCATATTTATGAATCACTGACACTAACCATTCATCTTAAATGTGAACTACAAGAGGAATTTTTCTGACTCTTGAATGTGAAGTGTTGACCAACTGCAGACAATAGGACTGTTTGTAATACCTGTTTGACAAAACATCAATTTTGCAATTTTAGGGAGCAGAACTTACACTTAAATACTTAAAATAAAGACTGACCCCATTTTCACCCTACTCTTTTCTCTTTGAATATCTTGTTTTAGATATTATACACTACACCATGAAACATAAAACATATCAGAAGGCTACTTTAAGCTTTAAAGGCTGTGCAATCATAAAAACATCATAAACAAGTGCAAACATTATTTTAACATCATACCATAAATACAAAATTCCATTTGAAACTAAAACTTTCACAAAGTTGACTTATGCAAATTAAGAAATTGTCATTAAATTAAACTGGTTTATCTGTTAATTCAAGGACTAGTAATATCCAAAAATGAAAGGGAATTTTTTTTTTTTTAAGTAACAGCACGGGTCTAGAACATAAGTAAAAGACAAAATATTAATGTATGGGTGAACTACGCATTTCAGATGAGTTTGCATTTTATGCTCATCTTTTATATTTATTTTTCATAACTTCATAAGAACTGGATTTATACTAATTCATTTACTGCCATATTCAGTCCTCTGCTTCACATACACTTTCAATCTCACTGATTTGAAAAGGTGTCCATGTGCTTGAAATATACTCTATTTTGTCCAATTATAAGTTTACTCTTCAGATTTCTTAAGATGAGTTATGCATTTTGATGTCTAGTTTCCTTTAACAGCATATATGGGTTTAACAGCATATATGGGCATATATGGGTCTACAACATGAACCACAAATTTTGATTTTGGGAATGAAGTGAACTATCCATTTCAGATGAGTTCACATTTACTGCTCACCTTTCATATTTACTTTTCATAACTTCATACAAAGAACCGGATTCAAACTGATCCATTAAAAAGCATGGCTTGTAAAGCAAATCTGCCCGCGAGCTCTGCATGAAGGCTAAAACTGAGATGTGCGCTAAGAAAGAATCTGAGCCCTTGAGGGTCAAATAAAGGTGGTCAGAGATGCCAGTGAGTTTAAATCTCCTATTGTTTAATGAAAAGGTGACGCACCAAAGGCAGGGTACAGTAAAACTACACAGAGGGAGAAAAGAGAGGATTCAAAGGTCATTCTTAAAACATGATCCGTCCGTCTGTCCACCACACGTTCAGTCCGACAGGTCGCTGCCCGGGTGCGGAAGCTCCGTGTGGGTGGCAGGTGACGTTTGGGGAGGGCCGCCGGGATGAGGAAGGGGCTGGACAGGCGCAGGGAAGGAGTGGGAAGGGGGGCTCAAGTGCACCGGTGATATCACTTTTAAAGTACAGAGAAAAGGGGAAGTTTCATTCAGAACTACAAGCTCCCCCCCAACCCTTCCTCTCATCCATCCATCTGTCCAATCTTAACCGATTGAAAGCAAAACGCTCAAAAAGCGTAACAGAGAGAGCGCCGCGTCTCTCGCAGCCTCCTTTTGTTTTTCGTTCACTCTCTCCGTCGGTCCATCCATATGTTTTGTTTGGTGTGTCTGTATCTGCCAGTGTCGGGTGTTTAGTAGTGCTTCTCACCTCCCTGCTGCGTGTTTATGTGTGTGTACGCGTATATCAGTATCTGTATGCTTGTGTGTGCAGGTGCCATAGCGCTCATACAGCGTACAGTTCATAGATCTTCTTGGCACAGTAAGCCAGGGCCGCCAATGCTATCGTGTTGTGCAGTCTCTTTCTGTGCACGTCGTCCCGTCGAACCAGAACCACCGGCGAGGAGGAGGTGAGTGTGTGCAGCGGCAGCCGCGAGAGCTTCTGACTGTCGTACTCCACCTGGTATTTGCAGCAGGGGTCGAACTGCCAGGAGATGCCGTAGAGCGTGGCGCAGGCCAGGCTCAGAGCGCCAGCGGGGAGCGCCACGTAACGGGAGTAGTCGGCGGGAAGGGCGAGCGGCGTCAGGAGGCACGCGGCCCCTGCCAGAACGGAGGTTTTGTGCAGGCAGTTTCCCACGGCCACCCAGCGGGCCGTCTCGTCCCCGATGCGCGTGGGTTCGATTACGATGTAGCGGTACTGTGCCTCCAGAGCCTGTTCCAGCTCATACTCGAACTGCTCCTGTGCATTCTCGCCGTTGTAGATCTCGTGGACGATGTAACACTCCGTGGCCGCCATCACTCCCCTTAAGAGAATGATAAAAGGGGATCCGAATTAATCCAATCCCAGTTCAGATACTGAAATCACTGTTTATGAACCCAAACGTTGCAATCTGATTCACATGTAATACAAGCAAAACCCAGCTGGCGCAATCAGAATTGGAGAAAACCAACCTGATATTGCCACAGCAGCTTCGGCGAGTATTTTTTTTAGCATAAAAACTGACCATTTTGTAAGATGTAAATAAAAAACGCACATGTTCATAAGATGTAAAACATATGTAAACATACACATCATGGCATTGTGCATGTGGTATTTTTGAATGTGATTGTTTTGACTGTTGTATTGAAGCATTTATTTTTTCCTGTTTATTGGATTATTTCAGGTCTACAACAGAAACCAGCGTAACAATGTCACTGGAGCTACCGAGAGTATAATTGTTGTTACTACATATTTCAGAAGAGAAGAGCTTTTTAGCTAATATTTAGTAAATATTTAGTCTCCTCTACTGACCAGTTTGTAGGACACAAGTAAACATCCTCACGTTGCGTGAGACATATGTAAACATATTAAGGTACTATTGATTCAGATTGAGAAAATAGTTAGATTCAATACTTAATTTCTTCATACTGATCATTTATCATTTCATGACTATTTCAGGTCTACACCACCCCTTCCTAACTGAAATCAACTGGGACATTTACATGAAGGCTTTTCAGTCCAATTGAGCCATCAATGTGTTTATTTGGTTGCATGTAAATGTAACTAATGACATTTACTCTGTGGAAAAAAAGTATAACTGATTTCATAAAATAGATACTTTAAAGACCGGCCAACATCTCTTCAGATGGGATGGCATCCTGTTTTTTATCATTGGAATTTTTTTTTTTTTAAAAAGTATTTTAAAATGACTATATAAAATACAAACTGACTGTATATTCTGGTCTTCATTAGACACGACCTGTCTCGCGTTATCTAAATCAGCCAGACCATCTGAGGCCTGAGTTCACACAGAGTCAAACAAGAAACTTTTGAGCGATGTTATACGAGCATAAAGCCTGACGGGAACTCTTCATGTGTACAATGAAAGACTCTTTGCTCAGGTATATAAATAAAATCTTACTTCAAAATGCCCATTATTTCAGAAAATACTGAGCTGCTAAATAAATCGACAGATACAAGTGAGAGTGGTCCGCCTTTTGCAACGGCTAAATATTTAACGCATACTGTCAGTTTAAGAAGCAGTGCATTAAACAACCATATTATTTGGCGGAAAAATACAATTTTTTCCTGTTTCCAAGACATTTGCGCCAAATACGAAAGTTAGTATAAAAACTATAAACCCCTGCTAACTGTACACATCTCCTTGAAACCCGCTGTCATGGCTGTGAAGAGCTATTTTAACTTGTTCCTTTCGTGTCAATATGGGTTACACATACTGCAAAAAAAACATGAGCGCTCAATGTCGAGACTTTAGATGTAAAACACATTTTTGCCGGTCTCTGCACTGCTAATCAGTTGAGGGACCCCAGAGTCAGTAAGCTAATCAAAACAACACATGAGCTCTATTCAAACAATATTTTTTCGTGTTTGCGGCTCCACGAAACTCCAAGAGACTTAGTAATTTAAGGATACTAAACTAACTTAAATTCTGGATAAAGCCTAAAAATTTCACGTCACGTTTTATGAAATAACGACAGGTTTTAGTCTAACTGACCTCTCCCTGTTGACTGGGACACCGCGCCTCCTTCCCAGCGACGCCATCTTGAAAATGCAACGGACTAGACTTGACGCAAAACCCGTCGCGGTGCACTGTGGGTAATGTAGTTCCATGCTCCTCCTTTATTGAAAATGTTTAACGTTCTCGAATCTATCATAGAGACTACAAATCCCGTGAACCAGTTTAGTTGGGGACCCTACCACCTGAACAGAATGTGTAACGATATTAATATTTGCTTTGTTTTGCTAAAGACAGTTGTTTTTAATATATGAAACACATTCTTGCGTGCAACAGACCGTTAATTAATTTTGATTATGGTTTAATCCGTCAGGCTATATAATTTAGGCTTGTGTTTTTGGTTAGCGGAGGTGACCAATCGAAAGCAAGGACAACACTATGGGGCTTTTAGTAGGACGAACCATTCCCAAAGCGAATGCAAACGTTGCACAAAAAATGTGGTCTGACAAATTGATTTAACTGTTTTGTAGCGCGTCCAAAACTTTCGGTCATGTTGTGAACGTGGATGCGATCAACAAGGCACTCACCCATACTGTGGTCGGTTCCCGTTTATGCGGTGAGTCCCGTCCTCTTACGGCGCTCACGGAGCTGCTGCATCAGGCGTGAGCCGAGATATAACAACTACACGGTGCTCGGTAACACGTGCAGGCTTCGCGCTCTCCGTCTCCCCCAATAGTGATGGATTGCATAACATAAACACACTGACACCAATAATTTGATATCTGTGCATTAATTCAAGTGAGGAAAAACATGTTTTTAAGAAAGGAGGACCGTTGTAATTATACTCAACTAAAAACATTTTCGTTACCTGAAATAAAATAAACGTTAACTGAAATAAAATATACATTTAAAAACTTATTTTATCTAACCTATTGCGAAGACATTTTCATGTTAACTTTATGTACTAAAATAGCAAAAAACTGAAATGCAAAAAAACAACAATTACAATAAAAAAGATATAAAAAAACAATAAAATAACTAAAACTTAAAGTATAAAAATAAAAACTGTAATTGTATCTCTAGATTATACTTAAATGAAACTGAAGTGAACTAAAAACAGGGCCGCTGCTGGGCAAATGGGTGCCCTAAACAGGATTGTATTGTGCTCCCTCCCTCAAATATTACAGAAGTTAAAAAAACCTACTATGGGGTCAAAATAGAACTTTAATAAAATATAGAAGTAAATAAATAAATAAATTGTATTATTTACAATTTACAACTGTAGCTCAGACAGTTACCTATGGCTATGACTTTATTAATACAGCTTTCAGAAATCATGCAAAAGAAAATTAAGCAGTTTTACTACGATAAAACCAAGGGTTGTGATGTCCACATGTTTTTTGTTGAAGAAATTATAGAGGCTGTCATCTATAGCAAAAAGGTGGCCAAAATGAAAGATTAAGTGGCTATATGAATTAAATGTTTGGTTAATAGCCTATTAAACAAGGATTTGATTGTCCTGTAAGTGTAGCAGCAGCAATTCCTTTGGCTCCCTTTGCAGGCTTTTGTAATAACACGTAATGTACATAAGTTGTTTATTTTGTATTAGCCTACATTATTTATTTTAACAGTGTTATTCGATGAAACCATATAATTATTAATTAACCAATCATTAATTGCCTCATTGTTTTTATATAATGCATTTTAAGTCATTTTAAAGGCTAATTTGGCGTAGGTCTTTTTTATAACCACAAAAATTATTATTTTATACTTCTTTGTAAATTATTATTTGAAGTAGCAAAACCATTGTTAATTTGCGGTTACCATGGCTACAAGAACAATGATTTTTGGTTTTATTTGTGTTAAAACCATGGCTAATTGTCGTGAGTGAACATGGAAACTCAGAGAGAATATTAAGTGCGTTGGTGGTGGTGAAATTATTTCCGACATTATAACACGTTATTAACGTCAACAGCCAAAAAAAATTCACAGGATTATGAAGCACGGGCTTCATTTTCATCTTTTTTTTTTTTCGGATTGCTGATGTCTTTTTACGGGCATAGCCTAGTTGTCCATCACACTCTAAAAAATGCTGGGTTATTTTTTTAACCCAAAATGCTGGGTTGAGTCTCTTGGGTCAATTTGTTGGGTCATTTGATCACATTTTAAACACTGTTGGGTAGTTTCAATCTTCCAGGTGTTGAGTTAAACCTGCTGGGTTGTTTCAGTCCAGCGCTGAGTTATTTAACGACCTTCGCGCCTTTAAACTGTTTAAATCACTCCCCAACTGTCATTTTGAAAAGACACCGGGGCAAAGCCACTGGTTTCAACTGTTTTAAGGTAAGTTTATATAATGTTTTCATTAATAATTATTTTAAATGGTCAGAATTATAACTTTTTTCGCGGCAACAATATTGTTAAACTTCTACAGACCAACATTAGTTATGTTAAATGACAAACAGTTTACCTCAGATGGCCATTCTACATGTACTCGCATAGTCGTGTTAAGATATGAGAGACGACAGATTAATACAGTTTTATTAAGTATCAGACAGTGAAAGAAGGCTGAAATATGTGAATCTCTGTGAAAATAGAGGAAAGAATCGTTTCCGTCACTGAAAAGCGAATTTAACAAAGTGAGTCAAATGAGTTAAAATAAGTGAATACGACTTTCTGCTCTGATGTAACGTTAAACGCCTGCCATTGTCCATATCAACATGTAAATCACATACAAAGTACATGGATACATTTGCGAGAGAAAAACTCGTCGAGTGCAGTCTTATCGAGACGTTTAACGGTAAGTTCATGTCTATTATACATTTTACAGATTTTACATACATAATTGATTGTCTGTGATAATCAACTAACCCTCGCGTAACTTAAAAACATAAATTTGTTTCGTGCTATAGTTAAAGCTGCACTTTGTAACTTTGTGTTCAGAATGTACAAAATTTATATAATGAGCGAATACATCATACTCATTTTCTAAATCGTGTTTTTGACTTGTCCTGAAGCACTTTGGTACACCTATATAAAAGTGTTTATATATGCAGAGGCGTCATGCCCATTGAAAGAGAGGGGGCACGTGCCCCCTCAGATTTCTGAGCCAAGTGGATTTTGAATGCAGCTTCCAAAAGACAAAAAATAGCCTAATAATATTTTTATATTTGATGCAATCACACCGGTGGGATTAGATCGGCACCGCATCAGCTGCTAAATTCAAATCTGCGTTCGCTGGCTGGCGCTGAGCCAGAGACAGACGCGTTTGTACAGTGCTGCATTATAACCAATCACACACGTTTCTGTTGAGCTTATGAATGCAATAGCCAATCAGAGACGTTCAGATGAGTCATCGCTGCAACGCGGTGTTTTGTTCACTTGCTCGCTGACTGAATTGTCAGGCGAATTCTCTCATCAGAAACAAGAAAGTGCAGATGTGCGTACGAATGTTAGCAAGACATTCATTTCACAGTGTAAACAGCTTCAGTGATTTTAATGGGAGTTTTTGAGAGTGCCTGAACTCTGGCTAGACTGAATGAAAATGTTCTATGATAATGTAAATGTTCTTTGCTCTCTGTAAAATGAAAGTGTTATAATTAGTAACTTACAATATTGTTATTAAATTCACATTAAATACAAAGTCAGTCGTATTAAAAAATATTTTATGGCATGACACCCATATCTGGTATTTAAGTAAAAAGTCTGGTTTTATGTGTAGGGTAGACTGAGTACATTTGAGACATGTGTACAGTTGAAACACCTTAAATAACTTGCGTACACAAGAACCCCGAGCCGTGATTTTTGCTCCACACATGTGTAGTAGTGTTCTCTTTGATCGTGGGAAATTTTAAATTTGTGCATCTTTCCACTCCGAAGATATCAGCAAAAGTTTTTTTTTCCAAGGTGAGATTTTCATTTCGCCATGACCCTTCCACAATGAATAACTTATTATTCTTTTATGATTGTTAAACTTAAAATCCATCATTGTAAACATTACTCTGTGCTCTAAAACTAGACATATTTTATGACATTGTGCCATGCAAGGTCTTTTCATAATCTAGAGAAATGTGTGAGTATGTCAGTGGGGTACCTTTGAGACAGTGTATCAACTGAACCCGGATTGGTATCCTATTGCTTCACATGCTGTTTAGTTGTACAGTGTTATGGTAATAGGATAAAAGTCACATTTACACATATGCTACGCAAATTCTGTTAAAAATTATATTTGTGATATTCCAACTGTCTATTATTAATGGACATATTTTCTAACATGAATGTTAAAAGGATTACATAGCATTTTAAGAAATATACAAGGTGGTAAAGTGGGTACACTGTAAAAAATGTCTGTGATTTTAATGGTAAAAAAACTGTGAAAATGCCACAATAAAAACCTGTTAAATGGTTAACGGTAAGTTCCTGTAAAATTTACAGGGAAAAAACGTAAACTGACGTTCCCAGAATTCCCTGCGCTGCATTTCAAATTTTGTTTGAATTTGATGTTTTTTCTTTGAAATAACTATGTTTCTTCTTAGTTTTTTCTTATCAGTTATGTTTATTAGGGTTGTATGTTATATGTTGTTAAATTAATGTTTATTGCATATTTCAGTTTAATGAGTCTCACCATGATGGTGTTTAGTGTTTGTGTGAATGACACTGTGCAGCTTCTATATATGTTATTATTTAAAAGCTGCTTGCGATGGGCTTTGGCTCATCATGTGGCTTTCTCATCACCACCTGCATTTGGTGGTTATCAGTGTATTTCAAAGGTACAAAACAGATTTCAGTACTTCAATAGGTTGGTATATTAACATTATATCAGTTAAAGAAATTAATGTATTTAACTGTAAATTTAAGTTAAAACCATAAAACCTAAAATGTTCTTAGCTTATTTTTTACGGTAGAATTCCGGCAACCACACACTGTAAAAAAAAAATTCCGTAAAATTTACGGTAAAAAACCGGCAGCTGTGGTTGCCGGAATTCTACCGTGAAATATACGGTAGCAACGTTTTAGTTTTTACGGTTTTAACTTAAATTTACAGTTAAATACCATAATTTCATTAACTGATATAATGTTAATATACCAACCTATTGAAGTACTGAAATCTGTTTTGTACATTTGTATTACACTGATAACCACCAAATGCAGGTGGTGATGAGAAAGTCACATGATGAAACAAAGCCCATCACAAGCAGCTTTTAAATAATAACATATATAGAAAGTGCACATTGTCATTCACACAAACACTAAACACCATCATGGTGAGACTCATTAAACTGAAATATGCAATAAACATTAATTTAACAACATTAGATGTAACATACAACCCTAATTAACATAACTGATAAGAAAAAACTAAGAAGAAACCTAGTTATTTCAAAGAAAAAGCATCAAAATTTGAAATGCAATGCAGGGAATTCTGGGAACGTCAATTTACGTTTTTTCCCTGTAAATTTTACATTCTTTTTCACTTCCAAAAGCGGTATTTCACCGTAAAATTGTCTGAAATGTCTATTACAGTTTTTCTCCGTATATATTAGGGGAACTTACCGTTAACCATTTAACAGGTTTTTACCGTAGCTTTTTCACAGTTTTTTACCGTTAAAATCACGGTCATTTTTTACAGTGCAGCTGCCGGTTTTTTACCATAAATTTTACGGAATTTCTTTTACAGTGTACAGTTGAGACACCCTTTATAGGTTGCTATGTACTGTATTCAGTAACAGTTCAATCATAGAAAATAAAATGCATACAGAGGCTGTGTGTGTTTGTGTACTGCTATTACCTACATTATGGGGACCAAATGTCCCCACGAGTATAGTAATACCAGTAAATTCTAACCTTATGGGAATATTTTTAGGTCCCCATGATGAAAAAAGCTTATAAATCATACAGAATGATTGAAAATGTAAAAATGCAGAAAGATTCGAGTGATGCGTAGGTTTAGGGTATAGGGTTATAGAATATATAGGTATGTATATTGTTAATTTTACTGTTATGTTTACATTTGTACTGTTTGCCATATATTTTTGTAGTGTTAAATATTTGTTCCTGTTTTGTTTGACTGAATATGAATTAAATGAAGCAAATAAATAAATTTATTTTTAAACTGTAATTATTTAAAACTGTAATTTTGTAATTTATTACATTTGCTATAAATGGTTAGCCAGCTTTAAAGCATTAAGAATGGGCGTCTCATCTGTACCATGCTACTGTTTCAATTGTACACCATATGGGTACAGTTGAGACAAAAATGCACCATGTTTATGAGCTAATTGTGGAAAATATGAACTATTTATGTCTATTACCAATTTATGGTATTTTAGTACACAAGCAAAAGAAATATCATGTGAAAAATCACTTAATTTCAGCATTTAGTTTTTGTGTAGTGATGAAAAAAACAGAAAGTGTCTCTACTGTACTCACTCTACCCTAGGTAATAGATTACACTATTAGTCTACTTTGCCCATCACCATTTATTGATCAAATAACAATCTATGAAGGTGCAAAACGCATTCACTTACACATATCGTGTGCTATCGTGGCTGCTGTGTCACAAAACCCCATCCATTTGTCATGGCGATTTGAAATTGCCAGCAGATCTCCCAAGCATTGATCATAATCAATGGACAGGTAAGGATATTCTGGACAATTTTCAAAAGGAATTGCAAATTGTATTTTCAATTGCATTTTTCCACGTGGATGCATAAATTGTGACATAGTCCAAACGCAATTGAAAATCTTGCTTTACCGTTTGCGTTTTCACTTTTCGTCACTCACAGACGATTATGCCAAATAAAATAATTCATAAATAATTTTGTAATTTTTACCCCAAATCTCTTACTGTTTGCACTCTGAGGCCGTGTTCACACTTGGCGTCTTTTTTGACTAGAAAAAGTTGGCGAGAGTGCTTTTTTAATGAAGCGTCTGTTACAAATAGCAGCCGAGAGCGTCTTTTGTTGCCATAGCAACAGCTGCAACAGTAGCCTAGCACTGTGTGCTGCAGAAATGTCAAGAAAGAGTAGAAATTTGGCTCTTGCATTGGCTTTTGAAGTTAACGGGGAAGAAAATGTCGAGTCACAACGACGTTTGTGGGTGCACGACATTATACGGGGAAGGAACCAGTATGGTGCTTACAACAATTTATTCCAGGAGCTCCGGTTGGATGATGCACGGTTTGCGGCATATTTTAGACTAAACAAAAGTCAATTTGAAGACCTGCTACAAATCATTGCACCATTGATTGCAAAAGAGCAGACACAATTTAGGGACAATAAGACATAAGATCACTTAATCACATAAAAACATAAGATCACTTTAATAACAGGTTTAAAAAAAATCTCTCATCTGTTTTAAAGGTACTTGGCAACAGGTGATTCTTTCCGGTCTATTGCCTTTGGCTTCAGGGTAGGTGCCAGTACTGTGGCTGGAATAGTCAGCCAGGTGTGCGAGGCAATCTGGAACTGTCTACTACCTGACTGCATGCCTGTGCCTGATGCAGTAGAGTGGAGGGGGATCGCTGCTGAGTTCCAACATCTTTTGGCTTTCCCCAACTGCCTTGGAGCAATGGATGGGAAGCATGTAGTCATCGAAGCCCTTCCATCCAGTGCGTCCCTATACTACAACTACAAAGACATTTTCAAAAGTTCTCCTTGCAGTTGTTGATGCCAGGTATCGCTTCAGGGTTGTAGACATCGGTGCCTATGGTAGAAACAGTGATGGAGGAACACTGGCTGCCTCTGCCTTTGGATCTGCCCTATGCCAGAGCACCCTGAGGATACCTGAAGACTCTCCCCTCCCTGGAGCAGAGCATCTTGGAGCCATGCCGTATGTGTTCCTCGCAGATGAGGCATTCCCGTTATGCCATAACATCCTCCGCCCTTACCCTGGACACAACACTGGAGAAAGGAAAGTTTTTAATTTTCGTCTTTCCCATGGTCGAAGAATTGTGGAGTGTACATATGGTATACTGGCAGCACAATGGAGAGTATATCGAAGGGTACTGGGAGTGTCTCCAGAGGTAGCTGAGAAGATTATAAAGGCCACCTGTATGCTCCACAATTTCTTGAGGAGGGATGTGCTCACAGCTCCTGCTCTAACTTTGACAACAGAGCCATCTTTAGGAATGCAGAATGCACCCCAGCTTGGCACCAACAATGCCAGTAGAGATGCTATAGCTGTGAGGGATAGGTTTGCCGAGTACTTCATGTCTCCAGCTGGTCGAGTTCCCTGACAAGACCGTTACTGATGCAGCATTTCTCAAAATCAACAGCTCTTTTAAGAGCTACCCAAAACATCTATTTAAGAGAAATTAAAAAGTACATTATTCACATGAGCTTTAAAGCCTTGCGGTTAAATGTTTCATTCGCGCGCTTGTCAGAAGTGTGCTTTTTCTGAGCGCATACACCCGAAGCGCGCGCTAAAAAGCTTGTCAAACAGCGCCTGATTACTGAACTAATTTATCTTTTGAGCTAATACTGTCAAAACACACAAGGTTTACATATAGACTGGTTATGTCTAAAATGAAAGTAAACAGTCGAGAGAGAAAGGGATGCATGCCTGTATATTAGATGCGTGCAGGTCTTAAAGGGACAGTACATGCAGCCAGCTGTCATTAAAGGGATGGTTCGCCCTAAAATTTAATTTCTGTCATTATTTACTCACTCACATGTTGTCCCAAACCTGTATTCATTTCTTTCTTGTGCTGAACACAAACGAAGATATTTTGAAGAATGTGGGGCTAACCAAACAGTTGCTGGTCCACATTGAATTTGATAGTAGGAATAAATCATATAGAAGTCACTGTGGACCAGCAACTGTTTGGTTTTCCACGTTCTTCAAAATAGCATTTATGTTCAGCTGAAGAAACTCACTCGGGTTTAAAACTACTTTTGAGTAAATGATGGTATAAAAAAAAAAAAAAAAAAAACTATAACAGAATTGACAGACAGATGACAGAATTTTTATTTTTGGGTGGACTATTCCTTTAATGTTAATAAAACAACAAAACAAATCACTCACTACTCTTGACTGAAAAGACAGTTGCTTTAGGAATCGGTCTATATAGGCCCGGTTTCACAGACAGGGCTTAAACTAAGCCAGGGTTAGGCCATAGTTCAATTAGGACATTTAAGTAATTTTTATAAATGTGCTTAGGAAAAAACATTACCCGTATCTTGAGATAAACCAAAGGCATCTTGAGACAAACCAAAGGCACTGATATATTTTTAGATCAGTCATTGCAAGTTTCTTTCAGTTGAAACAGCTCAGACTTACATTTTAGTCTAGGACTAGGCTTAAGCCTTGTCTGTGAAACCGGGGGTTAGTGTTTTATCTTTAAATTTGTTCATTCAATTTCTTTAATGCTTTCGGCTAAATACATCACCTATTGTACCTGAAAATAAAGAACTATTTGTTTTATTTGAATATGTGTGTTTTTAATGTGTATCTTTGTTCTTATTTTTTAATAAGAAAGTTAAATTAATGACAAAGATTTTTATCTTCGCCCACTTTGGCCTAAATATCTGCCATTATTATTATATTCTTTTGTTACCTTGAAAGGTTTTATCTTTATAATAGGGAAATTAGTTTAGTTAGTTTGGCTGCTATGCTCAGACAACTTGCAAAATAGTAAAAACAACATGACAAAGAATCGTGATAAAATCGTGAATCGTGATATTTCTAAAAAAAAATTTATATATTTGTTTCCATATCGCCCACCCCTAGTTCCAAGTATCAATTTTTCAGTATTTGCATGTTTTTGTTTACGTATAGACAAGCTCCTCCCGGAACTTACAACATAACCCCCCCCCATGTTGTTAATCTGTGCATACACAGAGAGCTACTAGCCTACCTTTGCATTCTTTTGCAGCCATCCCATTATACAATTGTTGTCACTGACATAAATCAGTATTTACCTCAAATGGTTCATGTAATCCCTACAACAAATGTTTTAAACGGCAATAATTTGTTTTAGATGTTTACAAAACCTTTTCATATCTTAAAGAACAAAATGAAGCACACAGCAGATTTTATAGTAATTGCATAGTTTATTATCTTTGTTTTTACTGTTAAAAAACCAACAATTTAATATTTGTAAATTATTATTACAGTTAATGGTAATGCTATAGCCACAGTATGGACATCTGTTAATCTAAGGCTATTCTTCAAATTCCAAATCAAAGAACAATGTTTGCATTCTCAGCCTTGCCATAGCCTGCTTGCGAGGCTCAAGCCTTCTTAATGCTGGTGCAAAACTAAGCAGAAAGTGATCATGCTCATCTACATCCTGCTGTAGGGACTGCAGCACTTGTTGTTGGTACTGGGTGAGACCTGGTGCTACCTCCCTCCTCTTTCCCCTTGATGCTGGTGCTGGAGAAGGATTTGGCTGAGGTCGAACTGCAGGAGGTTCCTGTACTGGTGGTGGCTGGTGTCCACCAGGGCTTGGTGGACCACTGACCACTGAGTCACCCATTGCACTCTGGGGGGAAAAAAAAGACGACAACACGCAAATAAATATATTATTAATATATAAGCAACCCTTACATCCATATATATATATATATATATATAGATATATATATATATATATATATATATATATATATATATATATATATATATATATATATAATATTATACACACATAGGCCTACAACTATTTGAAAATCTGGAATCTGAGGGTGTAAAAAAAAATCTAAATATTGAGAAAGTCGCCTTTAAGTTCTAGTTCTATCAGGCTACATGTAAAACATACAATGAAAATACACAATAGGCTTAACTAGTATGTCACAGACTACATATCTTGTTACCTCACTCTCCTTTCCTGCACTTTCACACATTGCATTTAAAATGCTTTCTGGCGTTTCAAAATTTGTAGATGTTGGCCTATCCTGGACATGGGGATCCAGGAACGACATGACCCCCATGAACTTCCATGAGCGTTTAAAGCCTCCCTCAGAACCACTTCTCCTGTCTTTCTCATTTCTCTTTTCACGTTTGTACTTGTCCCTCAAGTACTTCCATTTCCGACGGCAAGCGTCGCCTAATAAAGGTTAAAATTGCTTTTACTAGCTGGTTACGTTATTGATGTATTATTCCTAATTTCGTTGTATGTCCTAATTTCGTTGTATGCAGAAAAATAAAATATCAATAAAGGCATTCAATTCGATAACGTGTTGCTGAGCGACCATTAATGCTACAGTAGCTAACATGATATTTTTAACAAGTAGTAGATGATAAACCAATCTGTGCCCACACAGCCTCTTTATGATGTATATTATGATAGAGTAGAGTTTTGTGCTCATATCATACAGCTCCTTGTAATCCGAAACTAGTACGATCAATCTATCTACCGGCACCTTCTCCATTTTTTTTTTCTTGTTGTTATGGAAACGACAGATCTCGCTACTCGCTTGTCATTGGTCAGCTGTCAAAAAGGCGCTTGACGTAGGGCGTTTTTTAAAAAAAAAAAGTCAAACTTTTTTCAACTCGAAAAAACGCTCTGAGCTGCAGAAAAAGACGCCGGTGTCCTGACATTTTATCCTACCCGTCAGATTTTCCTACCAGGGCTTACTGCGCATGCGCACGTCAATATTGTATCATTTTTCTCACGCTGAACAGCAGTATTTAATCTATCAGCATTACTGTAAGGGTAGGTTTAGGGTTGACGTAGGTGTATACATTAATAAACCACAATCTAATAGGTAGAACATATTATTTATTGTTGGTTTCCTGTAGCTGTATCCCTTCTAGCCACAAACGCGAAAATAACACATAATTACTGTATTTGCATTACTGTAAGGGTAGGTTTAGGGTTGTGGTTGGTGTAGACATTAATAAAACATAATTTAACAGGTAGCATTTTTCGTTGTCGAATTGTACTAGGCTACCTACTGGTTTAATGGGAGGTAGGAAAATTTGACAGGGTAGCACAAATCGACAGAACACCGGCGGTTGCGTTTTAAAAAGCGCTCAGGACTTTTTTGAAAACACGGTTTACTCCATAGGATTATAATGTAAAACAGACGCCAAGTGTGAACACGGCCTGACTGATGCACATCAGCAAAACAGCATTGCAGCTGTACTCTTATTTACCTATTTGTATCTTACCCTATATTTTATTCCTCTCTTCTTGAGGCAGGTGAAAAGCATTTGGTTAATGGTGAATATTGACCAATAGTGGGTACCGTTGTGGCTCCCACTGTTAGCAGGGGATAATCGCTGCATTTGGGGTAAAAACGACAGAATTATTTATTGTATAAGGTGTCAAGAATATAGGGAGAATATAGGATTGACAGGTTTCCATGTGAGGCATTGGAAATTCAAATGTTAAAGTAATTGGCATTCCATTTGAGTTTTGGCAGGTTACATGTGCGACACAGTGAAAAGGCAGATGTGGTAATTAATAACACCCCATGTACTTGTTCTTATGATGCATCTACGCTAACATTAGTGTGTTTTGTTCTTATTCCGAGGTCACCGTAGCCACCCGAATCCAGTCCGTATCCAGATCAGATGGTGGATCAGCACCTATAGACGACCTCGACTGCCCTGAACGTCAGCAGAGACCAGGACAACTATATGATCCCCAGAGACAGTTCCCCAGTGAAGACCTCATCACCTAGACTGCCATCGGGACAAGACCACAGGAACCAGATGAGTCCTCTACACAATCTAACTCTGCTGCAGCCTGAAATTAAACTGCTGGTTCGTCTGGCCAGAGGAGAACTGGTCCCCCGACTGAGCCTGGTTTCTTCCAAGGTTTTTTCTCCATTTTGTCACCAATGGAGTTTTGGTTCCTTGCCGCTGTCGCCTCTGGCTTGATTAGTTGAGGACACAATTTACAGCGATATCGTCAGCTTGAAAGTACAGATACTATTTGAACTGAACTGAGCTGGACGATAAATCACTGAATCAATGATGAACTGACTTTAACTGAATATTGAGTGTTTACTGTTATCCTTTTGCATTATTACACATTATTTTCCTATTTAATACTGTGAAGCTGCTTTGATGCTGTATTTTTTAAATATGACAGGCTCATTACTCATAATACATGGAAAATACAGTTGCAAATGGACTTTGCTTTTCCATTTGAAATTTGGCAGTCACTGCATTCGTGAAATTATATCACAATTTGTCACGTGGAAAACACAATTGAAAGTATAATTTGTAATTCTTTTTGAAAATTGTCTGGAATATCCTTTCATAGACAGGCTCTATAGCAGAGCACACTCCTCTCAGCTGTAGATCTTTGCTTCAAAACTTTCTAAGTGTTTAACGATAGTTCACCCAAAAATGAAAATTTTGTCATTAATTACTCACCCTGGTCTGAAAGCTCTCGGATTTCATCTAAAATATCTTAACTTGTGTTCCGAAGATGAACGAAGGTCTTACGGGTTTGTAACGACATGAGGGTCAGTAATTAATGACAGAATTTTCATTTTTGGGTGAACTATCCCTTTAACTACCCTAAGCAGTGCGCATCTACCTGGGAGTCTTTATATACTTGATATAAATTTTAGGACATCTTTAAATGATTTTGCATTCTCTGTCTTTTAAATTTTAATTGTCAATGTCATTTCACTGTGTATTTAAATAGTTAAACGTCAAAATGTAATAGTTAAACGGACACGTCATTCAGAACTAATTTTCTTATTTATTGCAACTATTTCTGTGATTTTTGCATTTGCTGAAAAAAAAAAGAAAGAAAATTGCATGTTTGTCACTGGTACAAATTTTAACACATTTGTGAATGTCAGTTGGCATTAAAAATAATTTTTAACAGTCTAAATAACCTGTATTCTTCATTATTTATTAATCCATGATTGTCTTAAGCATAGGCAAAATTATGAGAATAACCCAGCAAGAATAACCCAGAAACACATAAATGCAAACACATAAATGGTGAAAATGACTATATCTTGGGTTTTCTCAACAACAGCTGGTTTAAAATGTGTAAACCAGCATGCTGGGTTACTTTAACCCAGCGTGTGTTCTGTCCAATATTTACCCAGCGCTGGGTTGCCAATTGGGTTAATTTTAACCCAGCCATTTTTAGGATTATGATCATTTGCATTCAGCCGCAAACATGAGGTGCGAGCGGGCAAGGGCGCGGTGTCAAGGTTTTTTTTTTTTTTTTTTGAGCAACAAGGATGGTGCTCCCCTAGGAGATGGTATCCTACGCAAATTGCGTACTCTGCGTATAGGGAGTGGCGGTACTGACTAAAAACAAAGCTTTCTGGAATCATTTTTCCTAACCTCTAATAGGTGTTCAAATTCCTTTATACTATACTAGGAAAACCCAAAATGAGTAAAACAATTTATTGTTCAGCTATTTAAATGGACAGTTCACCGAAAAATTAAAATTGTCATTCATTTACTCACCCTCATGCCATTTAAACCTGTATGTCTTTTGTGAAAAAATGAAAATATGCCAATTGTTTACCATGCAATAAAAGTCAATGTTTTCTAGACCCCAACAAAATATCTTCAAAATATCTTTATCTTTTTATTTGTGCTCCACAGAAAAATGTCATATAGGTTTGGAACAACAAAAGGGTGAATAAATGCAGTTTATTAAATGCTAAATATTTCAATTTTAAAAAATATTCAAAATTACACAAACAATGATAATGCTAAAATTATGACATAATGATAACTCATGGACATAAACACTCATAAACCAAGATTTATCTTATATTTTTTTATTCAAAATCATGAATAGTAATATTAAGAGTACATAAGTGTGTAAAAACAGATGAATTTCAGGCATCTTTAGTCTGTATTACATCACAAGTTGACATAACAGAGCCCAGTTGTTTTATTTAAAAAAAGATTGCCTTCATTATCACCAGGAATATCATGGTCATCAATGGTGTCAGCACAGAACATGGCATGATGGTCTGCTCTGTGTGCTGCCTACCCTGCAAACAACCGATCTTGCTCAAAGGAGTTAATCAACTGTCTTTTAATAAGACCCCTGGGAATTCTGGGAGTAACTAACATACACTGACATTCATACGCTCATATTCGGTTATTCAACACACACACACACACGCATCCAACCACATGTAACAGAATCCTCAATGCAGAGGTGCTTTATTGTTTTTATTAAATGTGCATCCTGAGAGGTTCAGCCCTGCGAATATACGGGCAGGGGATTGTCTCCAGAGTCTGAGCTCCTCACTGGCCATAGTATACACAGATACACACATGCAAAAGCACAAGCTTCAGCCTAGAACATGCACAGAAGAAAATAGCCGTTTCTGACAGGACGGTTAAGATTGTGATGTCCCTAAAACTCCAAGCCAGGCTGAGTGTGCACGCCCTGCGCATGTGGGAACACAAGTACATGTGTATCTCTCTCGTGAGCACCACTAAATCTGAAGGTGTAAGGCCAGAGAGGCATATGGAGTCTAACGTCACTCTTATGATCATATCAAACAGCTGATATTTTGAGTTCATAATGGGTGTCATAATCCTCTTACTTCTCTGGATTGGCTTGAAAGTCTGCTCGAGTTACTGTGGAACTAGCCCACCTCAAAGTCCACACTCTTATCTTAACCTTTTGTATTTTCAGATCGCACTCACTCGCTCATTCGCAAACAAAAAATAAATCTCTTTCTTTTGAGTTTCAAGACCAGTCAGACAGATTAGGGAATCCCAAAAGATACCCATCCCACCCAATCCCAAATCATCCAATTAGAATTGAGATCGTCCCGTCTCTCGCTCTCAATGAAGGACGTGCTCCAAGTAATGAGGGTGAGGGTTTTCCTTGACATATTTCTGGATGTACCAGCAGGTTAAATGGGCTTTCAGGTCCTCCTCTACCACAAAGTCCATTGCAGCCTAGCAAAAACAATCACAAACTATATTTTAATGCACACCAATGAACAAAACACCATAATATCATGTATAAACCAGTTCACACTCATCTTGAGTAACCTTCAACAACCTTGGCAAGGTGTTTGGCGATCTCTCGTCCTCGGTAAGCTTCAGGAACCTCGGTATGCTGCAGATCCACGGTCTTCTTCCCCACATATTCATACAGCAGAACAGCCCTGTCATGAGAACCTTCAATACAGACACAAATACATTAGTCAGCGTACAGTAAACAAAGTTATTCATGACCGTGAAGAACTGCTCAGTCAAACAGGGCTTTTCACCGTTGTAAACGAGCGCTTTCCGGGGAAATAGTCGCATAGTCGTGGGTTGGGTTTGCGTCTCTATGTAAGCGTCCTTTCTTTGAACACAAACCCTTTATTTACATGTGAAACCCCGGAAGAAATAAACGCAAGTCTGTTCCTGTTCCTCTGCTTGCTGTTGCTACAGAATGACATAAATAGCTACTTGTGTTTGCTTTGTACCGATAGAAAGATGATGGAACAGGAAGTAGCCTAAAACAAAGTCTGGATGGGATGGCTAACGGATAAGCTAGCAACTTAGTTACAGAGAAGAAAACAAAGCTTGCGTTACAGCAAACGCACGAACTGTGGCTAGTGACAGGAGAGATTTACTGCAGCTCAAAACAAAACAACTAATAATCGCTGCATGCGTCGGACGATTAAGCGCTTGTTAAAAGACTCCTACAATCCAGAAATATAAAGAATAAGCTGATGGCGGAAAAAAAAATTGTTCCAGCAAAATGTCATATTGAATTAACTACTGGAATCAAAGCATGTAACGATATTTACATAAACAACAAGGTAACGCGTACTACACAAGGAGGAAGGCTTTTATTAGATAACGTGTTTACCATACTGAGAAGCGAAATATAATAAACAAAAGGCAGATTTTGCAGGCGAGCGCGCACGGCGGTTTGTCCTCCTCCCCCCGCGACCACCATCGCGTTATATCTGACGCATTATTACTGACCGTTCAGACGGATGCTGAATTGCCGTCTTTTCTTGTCGTGCTCCACTCGGAGAGGAGTGCTGATGTCGAGGACGTTGATCTGTGCAGCCTGTGCCATAGCGACCGCGGGTCTGCTGTCAGTCAGGGGGAGCTGTGTGTCAGCGAGCCGAGGCTGATTGGACTGCGATCAGAGGCGCATTCATGCCTCGCAGAGCTAAGAACGAACATCTGATCTGTGAAAACAAGCCATCCGCGGAAATCAGCTGTGGAGTCACGTGCTCGCCGCTGACCAATCAGGGCGGACGCGTTGTTTTGGGACGCGCGGTCTCTTTAAAAAGAGCTTGCTGTGCGGCCGCCAGGTGGAGATCAATGTTTTCTTATTAGCGATATTTTACGAAGGCATGTTGGGAATTTATTACATAAATTAGTAGAATATATTACAAAGGTATTTTAGAGAAAAAATAGAAGCTTGTTTTTTCTCTTCTTGCGTAATGCCTAACCAAAATCAAAATATAATTTATGGTGATGTATTTAGTTAGTTTATTTCTTTTAGCTGCACTTTAGCCTTAAACAGGCTTAACAAGAGTTCACAAGTGTTTTGATATAATTGCTAATTTAAAATGAAATAATCAGTTAGTTTAATCAATACATATGCATTCCCTTACGAATATTAACCATGGTTTTACTATAGTAAAAGTGTAGTAACCATATTTTTTGGTGTATTGATTACCATTTGTATAACCACAGTTTTATTACAAATACTATGGTTAAACTATTATTATTATGGCCAGGTGAAGGGAATTTGGGGGGGTTTTAGTAATGTGTATAATTGAACATGGTCTGTTTAGGAGTAATTATTGTTATCATTATTATTAATAATACTTTTTCATTTGCAAAGAAATTGACTATAACATTCTGCTGAAATCTGGAATAATAAATATTCCAGTTTTTATCTAATTTGTTTTACATATAGCGGTTAAAGCTATATTTCCCAAAGCTTTTTGTGTGTCATTTAATCATATTCTGATTATACAAAACAGCATGTACTGTGAAAAGTGCTACACAAGTCACCATGACTTAAGTTGATTCTGGAATTTGATCTCATTGTATCTATAGATATCCTGAAGACCATGTACATTTACATTTAGTTATTTAGCACACGCTTTTATCCAAAGCGACTTACAAAAGAGGACAATGTAAGGACAATGTCATGTAAGACATGACAGGTGCTGGGGTGAGGGGTCAAAACATACTTGGACACAGAGTTGAGTAAATGGCTTTATATCCATGCTGGTGAGGTTCAGAGATCTCAGATCCGTAGTCTCACATCCAAAGTTCACAGACTTTGCATAAGAGAAAGGAACAAACACATAACCAAACACAAATACTTCAAATCACAGGCTTAAAACCTACAGCACATCCTGCCAACAGAGGATGGGTTCAAGTTTACTAATAAAACCATAGCATACAATACATACAGTATTTCAATGGCAAATACTAACCACTGGGAGTTATTTCTCAATAATAAGATGATAATTTTAGTGAATCACTTTAGCATTTTTCACATAAATAATCACCTATAGCACCTCTCAGATTTGCATCTTTAAAACTACAAAGAAGAACAATATACACTATTTGAATTTATGTGTGAACAACAGTACAGAATTTGGTCTTAAGCGTGATAATAATAAAAAAAAAAACAATACTATATTTAGGGATAGACTCTACTGTCCAGTCTTAGTGTTAATGCACTCATTAAAAAAGTCTAAGAGACTCAATCATACACACACTAACACATACACATTATAAATTAATTCTCATATGGATGTGTCTGTGTATCTAAGTTTATAGCGGTGTTATTTCAACTGTACCAACAATGCATCTTATTAAAACACCCTTAACAGCCTGGCAGTTTCAGCTGAAAGAACTATAATGATACATGTTTGGCAAAACCAAAAGCATTTGGAATGTACTTAAGAACGCTATTAGGGCATCATTTAGGTGTATGTATATATTTAGGGCCTCTCTAATATCTTCCTCAGGGTGTTGATGACATCCTCTCCACTGTTCCAGGGCACCACACTGGCCTTGAACTCTCCAGGTTTAGCTTCCTCCATCTCTCGGATCAGTTTGTGCATTGGAAAGTCCCGGCGCGGGAATGCTATATCGCCCGGTGACAGTGTGAGTGACGGGCAAAAGTCATTGGCCCCATCGCCCATGTACAAAACCTTCTGGTAAGGCCGCCCGCCCCTCTCTCGCACACGCTGGGCCACGTATTGCCTCACCACCACTGCTTTGCACATGTTCGCTGGGCATCGCAGGCACTCATGGGAGTGGAAGGGGCGAAGCTGCAGCTGCCCATTATCATCAAAGTGAGCTGGGTTGGTGAAAATGCGCAGAAACAGCGGGCGGAAGCCCAGGTGCTGCAGCCACGTCTCGATGAAGACTGTATTAGCGTCTGACACACAAACAACTTCAAAGTCTCTTGATGGCTGGGAGAGCAGGAAATGCATCAAAGTGGGGATGCCTGGGCAGGGAGGGAGTTTCTCCACTGTGCCTTGAATAGCTGCTGGGGTGACACCCTGTTCGGCGAGGTAGGCCAGCACACGTTGCATGTACTCATTGTAGCGGCCGGGACGGTAGGTGTCCTTCAACCAGCCGGGCAGGACTCCACCAGGCGCCACAGTAACCATAGAGTCGTCACTGCACTCGTCCACCAGGGTCTCGTCAAAGTCAAAGAATATAAGGAAACGCCTGTTGTTAGGGGGCGGAGCCTGAGCTCTGCTCCTGTGTTGGTGGGGCTCCTCCACTCCTCTAGGAGGATGGGGTGGCGAAACGCAGCAGTTGAAGACAGAGTCCCGCATCATGGATAGGAGGGAAGAACAGCACAGATGTCTTATTCGTTGCTGACTTCTGCTCTTTTTGCTCCTCCACTGGAAATGAAAAGAGCAATCCAGTTATGCCAGAACTTCAAGCAGACAACAGAATAAAAAAAAGAAGTGAAAACAAAGAAAAAAAAAAAAGAAAGAAAAGCAAACATGTGGTAACAGGAAGGAAAAACAAGACGTTGAAACCCAGCTGTGAAGTAAATAAAACTTTAGCCCTAATACTGAACAATATTGAATATTTACAAAGTCTTATAAAATCAATTCATTGCAGAGTCTCCTGAATGCTCCTTCCATTTTTTTTCCAAACATAGTTTTTCCCCCAGATACAGATACAAGGTCAAATATTTATCTTAAATATGGACAAATCTGGCATTCACTTGAGTGAATACATGAACTGAGACTACATTGTGGTTTCAAACTGAATTTCTATTCGTGCAGTTTTCTTTTGAATTGTCACAAAAGTTATAAAATTGTTCACTGATCACAGTGTTAAAATATAAACGTATTTAATATGTAGAAATATTTTCTTTAAAAGACACCTTATATTTGTGTTTTTCTTGAATTTTATATATTTGAATTTATATAAAGCACTGATTGTCTGAGGACTGGGTTTTTAGGGGTATTAAGTGGTAATCTCATATATAAAAAAGAAAACTGAATGAAATTGTACATTTGCGTTAAGAACATTCAGTGATCATCTCTGATTCATTCATTTGGAAATGTTGCCATTTTAAAAACTGATATCAGGTTGTGGGAAGTATTATGTCTCATGTCAACCACTATCAGTAAGTCGATTCACAGAAGGAGCTTTTGACTTTCAGACTTGTTTAACTAAACTTATGATGATGCAACTCACCTCTTTTCACCTTAAGCTCGCCGCTGCGCAGTGTCCACCTATAACAGAAGAATATAGAGAAATATGACTTCACATTTACCAAACTATGGCCTACTCACAAATATTTTTATTAAGCGACAACAGCCTCGTTAACAGTGAATGTTCACAAAATCGCTATAATGTCACTCGCTATAATGGCTTGTAATTAAAAGCAGATTCGCAGCATATTTCTATGACCTTGGTTTCACTTTACATGCATTACAGTACAGATGATGCAACAGAAGCACCTGATTTTTCGTGCGCTTCGATACTCGGCTCAAGGTGTAGTTTTAAAGTTGAGCAAAATAATTAAATTGCAAATTAATTTCAACCATGTGTAAAAAAAAAATAAATTAAATAAAATAAAAAAAGCATGTAGTGTATAAGGTAATAACACCAGAAAGCCCACAGCATATAAACAGACAAAAAGGACAGGACATAATGGATTAATTGTCAAGTAAAACAGCAGAGTACCTTGAGCCGGAGGTCCAGTTTAGATGTTCATCACTGCCGATCGCTGCCTTCTGCGTCTGCCCGGTTCTCAAACGTGCTGGAGATTTATGATCCGATCCTGCTCCATGGACCCACAGTGACGCGCATTGGATGGGCCCCGCCTCTCATCCATCACTGTATCCAAACCCCACTGAGGACCTCAGCCATGCGCTGCTGTACAGATCATTAACACCTAGAGCTTTTACGAATAAAATACACAAAGAACACTATTGATTTAATAAAGGTAAACAAACCGGTCAAAACTGGACTTGTTGAAATGCCGCAATGTAGCCTATAATTTGTACACTTTTATTGCAGCCTACATCCAGCGCAAGAGCGCGAGAATGGGATGACCTGGTAGTGGGGTTCTCAAATATATTTTTGATTGAATTTATGTAAGTTTGTTAACGGATGCACTTTGTTGCATAAGTATATTTACACGTTACTCGCGTTAATAAAAAAAATATAGCCTATTACAAGAGCACGTTAAAAATTTACGCTTGCGAAAGGAGATAATATAGCAAGTGTGCCGCCAAAGCGCAGTATTAGACGGTGCATCAAATTAATTAATTAATAGATAGATAGATAGATAGATAGATAGATAGATAGATAGATAGAACTATATTCTGTTATTCATGACTAAACTAAAACTGAGAAAAAGGCTTTTAATGTGGGTATATTAATCTGAACGCAGGGTCAGTAAGAACTTTATAGTTCCTTCTGTAGAGAAACGCTAATGACAGGCTGTTAAAAAAAGGCTATTTTTGGGAGGAGTGGAAAAGGGAACTGGTTTGTCATTATCATCATCACTAAACAGGAATGTCTTGATACTTGATGGCATTTATGTCAGCCTATGTCTATATACACTACTCTACATTCAGATTAACTCTTGTCTATGTTGAGCAGAGGATACAAAATGAGACTATTGATTTATTCCGAAAGCATAAGGGCATCTGTCAATGCAGTTGTACCCGTAACTCTACACAGATAACAATATCAAATCTGTGAGATTGTGAAGAAAAACACAATGCAAATGTCCTGTTTCATTTTCATCACCAGAGTTCAGTGAGTTCAGGACACTCTAATCACGTGTTTAACTGATGTATTACTTCTGCATTCAACACACAAACTATTATCCCTTACCATAACCCTACCCTTAACCTATCCCTCACACAAAACTTTATGCTATTTTAGATGAAAAAAAAAAAAGCTGTTTCCCACATGGGGACCAAAAAATGTCCCCACAAGGACAAGGATTTTGGATATTGCCATTTTTGTGGACACACACACACACACAATAGAGTGTATATTTTTATATAAAGCTAACCTTTTTATATAAAAAATGTTTCATTGTTTCACATTTAAAAGTGCTTAATTTTTTTTTTTCAAATCAATGTGAGACTAAAACCAAAGACACTTGCATATAACTTTATCTAATCTTTACTAAACAAGGTCAAAGGTATAAAGAGATTGAGGTCATACTCACAAAACAGGCCCTTTCTAGTCATTAAAAATGCCCCACTTCCCATGCTGCTTTTAGTCTCCCCCAAACACAATTACAACACACACATACACAAATTCAGACAAGTGAGTTGTGCTTGTGGCTAATTAAATTTTACTTCTTTAAAGTTAGCAGAAAGTGTTAAATGAACAATATAAAAAAGACCCAACATTAATGCAAGTCCATCATGGTGTCTCAAAAACAGGAAAACAATACAAAACAGAACTCAATGAACGTCAGAGGTTTCTGTACCAGACACAATGCTAAAAATAAAACACTGCTGAAGTCGAGAGGTTAGAGAGGTTGAAACAGACTAGCTGAGAAGAGATTTGAGTAAAAACACCTCACAAGAATAAACATTATTATGGTCTGCTTATTTTTTTTTTCATCTAGCAAGGTTTTATTAGAAAGTGCATTCCATCAACTGATGGAGAATGGAGAGAATCAGACAAGTAGCCCAAAACACACAGAGTTTATATAAAAAAATAAAATAAAAAAAAAGCATGATTGACAGCCACCTGAACCAATAAGAGTACTTCTCTGGTGAGGAGGGCGGGCTATGAAGGCAAAACACAACTTCTTACGGGACAAAGAGTTCTCTGATATATAACAAAAGATCCAATCAAATCCCCATGCTATTCTCCCCATTTTCCAACAGCCAGCTATCTTTCACATGTCAGACACATGATAAACAATTCTTTGTCAGTTGCGCAAACCTCTTACTTGGCAGTAAAGTGCAGTGGACAGATGCCTTTGTCGAATGAGAGAGAACAAAAATAATTCACAATCAATCAATCAATCAGCCGAGTCTGATTGACTCAAGACTTTCAATCACTTTATCTGTGCTGCTCCTAACGTCACTATTTAACACATAAGCCACCATTTTAACACTCACTCACACACTAATCATCTGCATGATAAAGAATCATGTACCAGGAAAAGACAGAGAGCAACTAAAAAGCAGCTTTTGATACCAGCACCACAGGCATAAGATCAGTCAAACACACACACACTCCTACATTCGGTTGAATACATGATTAGAAAAAAACCCTTTCTGCATCTTCCAACCCATCACACAGACCCTAACAAGCACACATCTCAATTCAACATAGAAATCTGATTTCCTTTTTAAAAAGTCTCACAGAGCATGTTTATCTACTTTATACAAATAAAAATATTGGTTAAGTGAGTTAGGTTGTATAGAACATACAGTAAAACTAATGAATGATCTTTTTTTCGCCTTTAATTGCAGTCTTCCTATGACACATCACAGCATTGGTCTTCCTTAACAGTCTCAACCTCCGACTGAAAAAGCCGGAGAGCTACAGGCATTAACCAGTAAGCATATTTTTATTTTATTTAAAAAAAAAAAAAAAAAAAAAAAAAATGGAAAAGACAACCATTATCTGAATAAAATCACTGACAACCACAATCAGGCAACAGAAACATTTCAGTCATATAGACTACACTGAGTTTACTGCTTAAGTGCTGTATACTATGATTTGTGTAATGACTATGATTCGTTATGTAGAATAGGAATATTGTCCATTGTCGGGAAGACCTGCATCTCTAAAGAGGTTACACTGCATTTTTTGAAATTTAGACCTTTAATCTGTGAACGATTAAACCCGTAGAACCTTTGCAACAGCAGCTGAGTTGATAGAGAGAAACATGTTTGTGCCACTGAAATCCCAATGGCCCATCATTTTGATTGTTGTGACAGAGTTTGAAGCGAGGTGAAGTGAATCCGAGTAATGCTTTAGGAAGTTTGCGCTTGTGTTCTTGAGATCAGTTCACAGAGATCAGCTGTCTAACAATCCTGTTTGGTCACGAGTGCTAGTGGCAAGTTGGTTTGTAGTATCAGTTCTGTATCACACACACACACGCACACACACACACATATACATACATAAACATTTCATTGCATTTCACTGAGTTCCAGCTTTCCGATTCCTATGAGAATTAGATTTATGATGTCCGTCCATCCGCTCTATTCTCCAGCGAGCACCTGATTTCACATTAGTGAGTTTGTGTACGAGAGAGACTGTGTTTCAGTGGTGTTGCGGAGCGGCGCCCTGTCGCAGGTATGCGTCCTCGTGCGCGCAGTGGTTTATTGGCTCGCTCTTAAACAGGGCAGGGGGAGGGGGCAGGACAGAAGGCTGCACTGAGATTTGCTGAGGGGCGTGGCTTGTCATGGGGGCATGTCCTGTGTGATGGACAGGAGTGTGAGTGTGTGCGGGGTGATGCTGTGCAGGAGCCGTCTGCATGTGCAAATGAGAGAAGCCGTGCGCGGTGACCACCTGTTGCGGTAGGGGCCCCGCCGCAGCGGGACTGATCATTATGGGGCCCACGGGCGTTGACTGAGTGGGCTGGGTTGGGCTAGGGGTGTGGCTTGAAGAAGGCGTGTGGCTGGTAAGGTGAATGGGAAGCACCATGCTGGCAGGCTGAAGGGTCACCGGGCTGGTGACTCGGAAGCACTTTTCTCGGTGAGCCTTGAGCATGTTGGAAAAGCGGAAACGCTGGCCGCAGATTTCGCAAGGGTATGGCTTTTCCCCCGTGTGCGTGCGCCGGTGCCGCTTCATGTTGGGCCGACTGGTAAAACTCTTCCCACAGATCTCACAGATGAATGGCTTCTCACCTGACGAGAAGGAGAAAGATGGGAGGGAAAGAAATGAGATCTTCTTTCCTTCACTGGAAATAAAGCTACATGGGCAGCTGGACTTAAACGTGGTGTCTGATGTTATTACAGAGAACGTCTGGGAGTGTTTAACCACAAGAGTTTAAATGTGTCCGCTACAAGGTCAGACTTGAAGAACCAGCTGGAGGATACAGGAAAACATCAGAAAGACTCTAAAATTAAACATATAGAACAACTAATACACTACAATAATAAAAATCTTCAATAAACCTAACTGAATAAAGAAAAACAAGAGCAACAATTCTTCAAGTCTTTAGACTTTAAAGAAATTAAAGTAGGAAAAGAAATACTATGGAAGTCAATGGGAACCAACAACTGTTTGATGGGCCATTTTGATGACAACATTTTCATTTTTTGGTGAACTATCCCTTCAAGTCTTTTCAACAACACTTAATAAACAAATGAACCTTTTTGAACAGAATTGTTCTACTCTTGTATTATGAACTTTTTTAGAATTAAACATACATTTTAAAATATTTTACAACTGTTTTTAACTGATAAGTTTTTGGAATACAAAAAAACATACTTACAATAACCATATTTTAATTTTAGTAAAGCTAAATTGGTGCATTATGTTATTTTAAACAAATAATGCTCCAATACTTTTCCAACATGTTTGTGTTTGTCTGTCGATAGTTTACAGTTTAAAATATTAATTTTTTTTCACACACACTTATTTCACTTCAGAAGACATTGACTTATCTACTGGGGTCATATGGATTAACACTGTGTTCGTTTTGTGTAATTTAACTTAAAACTTTAAGGGACCCATACACTTGCATTATATGGACTCGTAGAGATGGCTTATTTTTTCTAAAAATCTCAGTTTGTGTTCCACAGAGTAAAGTAAGATTTTTGTGAAATATTCTGCTTGAAAAGTGTGCTTGCTTGTTGCAAATTCCATTTGATTTGTTGTTTTCTTATGTAAAGCAATAGCATTTAGATATATTTAAGTGTGTCCAAATGTTTTTTGGGGGCCACTGTATATTAGAATAATTATTATTATAGTAAAAGTAACTCCCAAATGTATGTGAAAGATAACAAAAGAGTCTATTCATTCACCATGGGGGTCATCTCACCTGTGTGTGTCTTCATGTGCTCGTCGAAATACTGTTTCATGTTGAAGTCTTTGCCACACCACTGGCACATAAACTGCTTGTGTCCTATATGGATGCTCATATGAGACCGCAGCTGGTATTTGTACTGGAACCTCTCATCACAGTTCTGCAAACACACACAGAAATAGACAGCGTGTGGGTGGATGCTGTTTCAGCCTCACTTCAAATCAGGGCCAGACTGAAGCAATCCCAACTTTGTAATATGACCATAATAACCTGTCATTACGGTTCATAAGCCTGTCATTAACATACTATTTATAGGAATCAGGCCAATCCCACTCATTCAGACTCTCTCACACTGCACCCTTAAGTGAAACCAATGAGCCCCACCCTGACCACCCTCACAGAGTGTTAACTCCAAATGCATTTCTAAGGAAAAGATGCCCCAAAGAACAGTTGAGGGAAAAACCAAAAGAGAATATTTGAGATTCTAAATAAATCTGCACAGTGCAAACTGACTCTGACACTGTTCTTAACAGTGATGAGACAAGATTCCACTGACAAGCAGTTCATCCATCCACACTAGGGCTGCTTTTTCACTTAAATATTTGCAAAATCTGAATTACACTAGAATTCCAATAACAATTTCAGTTAGAAGGAAATGATCAGTGAACACAAGATTTTTAAACCAACGGTCCACAAGAGGACGCCATAAATATAAACTAAACAACAACATATTGTTTGAAGAAAACGTTTTTAAATTAAAGCACATCAAATTAGTTTAACAGTTAAATTGGTGATTTAAAACAGTTTTTGTATTTTGACAAAAATATTCTTTAAACTTAGTCTATATTTTGTCATTATGAAGAAAATAACATTCATCTGGTTCCAAAAATTATCTTTCTCCATTGAGGACCTTAGCTGTGTATTTTGTGTATTCAATCAGCCAAACAACTACTGAAATAAATGGGAATGTAAACGGATAGTTTTCTATCCTAACATTGGTTAGGACAGTGTCAAAAATACAGAGAAATTAGTGTCAAAAGAGTCATTCAAGCGGAAATAACTGATATTTCCAATGCTAACAGGAAAAAGTTTGCTTAAAAAAAACAAATGCATTTTCTGCTGTGTATTTACACACAAAAACACACAGCTCTTGTCACTGACTGACAAACAGCTCTAGTTTAATGGCAACACTGAATACATAAATGAGCCAAAAGACGTCAGTAAACAAATGTAACAAACAAAATGCTATGAACGCTAATAAGCAAATCTTTATTCACTCTCTTATTCAAATATACAGAAATACAGTGTTGTTTGTGCATGTCGACATCCTGCTGTGGATATGACATTTTACAGCATTTGCCAAAAACAAATTAAGGCTGTAAATATGGACAGGCTGGAAACGCACACATTTATGAATATAATTATCATTTTAATATTGTTTGCTTAATACCCTTTGACTTTGGGAATGTATTTTAGAGTTTTCACATTAATAAAGAGTCACTGCTGTTTAAAACTACAGAAAACAGTCAAACCCACAAATAAATGGGGGTTCAATTTGGGGAAACCATGGTGCCAACAGAGGGGGATGTAAATACTGTACCAAATTCAACAGCTTAGACATGTGCCTATTTAAGTGAAAGGAGGACTTTCCAGAGGAAGAAAAAAAAGGTTTATGTGGAGCAGTGGTTTGTAACTGGTTTTGGTTCAGGACCCAGACTTTACACTGGACATCAAACAAGGATTCAACCTGTACCAAACCAGTATTATATCTTCCCTTTACCTTCTATAATCAGCTTTTTTAAAATTGATAATTTTGTAATTTATGGTTTTCTAGGATAAGCATGTCACTTCATCAGTCTATGATTTGTATGTCATTTAACATAAAATCATCCCAAAATCAAAAGCATTTGGGATGTGTTAATGTATTTGCATTATATTTTATGACTGTGTCACAGGTGTTCATACCTCACAACGGAAGGGCTTCTCTCCTGAATGCTGCAGTGAATGCACTTTCAGTGACATACTGCGCTTAAAAGACTTTCCACAGGTTTCACAGGTAAACGGCATGTCCTTTGTGTGAGCTAGAGACAGACAGAAGACCTGTTGTTTTAGGCATACATATGTTTCATATGTATTTTGTGGCTGTATATACATTTAAAAAGATATCTTGATATTGAAGGTTTAAGTGTTCACTCAGGCAGTGCTGAAGTGTTTCTGTGTTCACGTTTACTGTACGTACCGACCATGTGCTTACGGACATGTGCCATGGTGTAGAATTTCTTCTCACAAATCTCACAGGCAAATTTCTTCTCGGCAAAGCCATGGACAATCTTAATATGCTCGTGGAGGGACCACAGCTTCTTAAAGGACTTACTACATGACACACACTGGGGCACAAAAAACAGAGACACACTGTTATACAGTACAAGAATAACATATTTAGTGGTATATCTACTCTCAGACCCCTTTTCTGCGTCTCAATGGCCCTCGAAACATGAATGAAGTCTCCCTCTGCTGGTCAGGACTGATATTAACACATTCGTAACCTTTAATGGGCTTCATATTTCAAATCAGATTTGAGATGTATACTTCAGTTATCAGTTTATTTGAGAATTATCTCAGTTGCCTGATACTGGACATTTAATTGTACATGTTAATTTCTCCTATTTTTGCCTTTACCATTACCAAACAAACACCTTTGCCGCTGAAAACACTAATTTAATAAAAACACTGTTAAATGTAATCTTTAGTAATTTAACATAAAAAAATAATTTAAAAAAATATGCATCTTTCATACTGTACATTATAATGCTGTAATGACTAAATTGAGTGTGTCAAATTATTTATTTATTTATTTTTAAATTTTGAGTTTTTTTAAATCTACATTTTCTGCATTTAGCAAATGATTTTACCTAAAGCGACTAACAATGCAGAAACAATCTACTGCTTTGTTGGTATTTTACCTTACATAATTTACATATTGGTCATTTATCAGCCACAACATGAAAACAATTATTGGCATAAGCCAGAATTTTAATATCAGTGCATTCCTAATTACAATAATCATTATTGAAGTACAAAGTCACATACTTTTAATTTTACTTAAGCATTTAATATGGAAAAGAAAATGAAACATTTTGCAACTTTGCCTTTTTAGCTGTAGTCAATGTTAATTTAATATCATATTTTGTGTCACACATACACTATTGTTCAAAAGTTTGAGGTTGGTAAGGTTTTTTAATGGTTTTAAAAGAAGAGTCTTGTGCTCACCACGGTTACATTTATTTGACCAAAAATACTATAAAAACATTAATATTGTTAAATATTATTACAAATCGAAAACATCAATTTATTTTTGTGATGACAAAACTGAAATTTCAGATGAAAAAAAATCCAACAAAAATCGGTGGAATATCTTGTAGCAGCACCATGGACTCACTCTGTCCCTCACAGCCTCATTTCCAACTGAGTCACATAAAAGGGGTCATCAACTGAGAAATCAAAATCCCTTGATCTTTTGATATATAAGAGGTCATTGTGCTACATCTTGTAAGTTTCAGAACTCAAAACTTTCTCATTAGTCTAAAAACACCTTATATTGAAGGCAGTCTGCCAAAACTTTTGGAATGTGCCACTTTATGATGTAATAGTGTGGATAAACACCACCTCCGCAGAAGATCAATGCCTGCTTCTACATGACTGCCTGTTTAGCCCCGCCCACCGATTCGTGCAAGTAGTGTAAATAACGAGAGCAGCAAACGCAGGTCTACACGGAAACCAAGCAATGAACTTTATTTGATGAACTCTATTTTTAATGAAGTGCCAGACTGCATCAGTAAGACCAGGTTCGTTTACAAACAAGGCACAATTTGACACAATTTTTGATCTTTTTTTCAGAAAGATTGAAACTAAAAGATGATGCTGTGCCGACTATATATTACAACACAACACGCCGCGATGCTGCAACACGCGATAAAATGTATCTTTTCCATGTTAATCAGAGTTTTTGTCCTAACTAGCCGCGACGGCGACACACAAAATTTCTAATTTAAAAACGGTTTCTATTTCCGCGATGTCGCGGCTGGAACAACAACATACAAACTATATGACAGTAGATAAACTCAGGTGATTATGTGCTTTATTCAAAGTTAAACGTGTCTAATATGAGTTTAAATATCATATTGTGTGACCTTATAGCCATACTGAAAGCAACAACAGATAGTTTACCTCAGATTTTGAAAATTAAATTAAAGCAAAGATGACTGTTAAAACTGTGAACTCACTGCTAACCAACGAGTGTATTCCATGACAAAGATGGCATCAGTCACTCAGTATGTACATTTAATGATGTTAAAAAGGTTTAATATGTATGAATTAGATTATAAACGTATCCATTTCATTGCGAGAGCAGTGCACTTCCAGAGAGAGCCCGCCCACACGCTTCTGATAGGCTGTGACATTTGATTGATTCTTTCGCGTCACGGTGGTGTGGACACCCAAATTGCTTGCCGCTGGAATCTTGTCGCGTCGGACATGGTGTAACTCTTTTTATTATGTGGTCAATATTTATGCGTTTTTAACCTAAATCACAGCAGCATCCATCTGTGAAGGATTTAAGCTGTCAAACATACACAATTATTAGCCAATTACAGCAGTGGGCGTTTACTTCTGAGTCTACAATCCGCCACGCCTATTCAAACAGAGCTTTCAGATGAGGGGGGTTAAAAACAGGACAGAAAATAGCCTGCTACTTCTAAATTATGTTTTTTGATGTAAAAATCTTGATAACATTATAAGTGGACCTCAGAGAACAGTACAAAATTAAAAAACAAAGGCAGTTCATGACCCCTTTAAATATGGCCTCTGATTAGACTAATGTCTATTAACAATACTCGTAATTTACCAAGCATACAGCTTTTCAATACAAGTTTGGGAAGATCCTCTCACCTGGATGTTCCTCTCGCAGTCAGTCTGCTGGTGAAGAGCCAGTTCACTCTCCAGCACGAACTTCTTCCCGCACTTGTCGCATATCTGCATGCGTCTGTGCGTCACATTCATGTGCTTCTCCAGGTACCAGCGGGTGTTGAACACACGTGGACATTTTTCACACGCTAGCGTCTCTTTCTCCTCACCATCTCCCTTGGCTCCTCCTCCTCCAGCGACTGTCGCTCCTGAGGTGGAGGTGGCAGAGCTTTTGGCCTCCTTGGCAGGTCTACGCTTTTGGGCTGGGCCCTCTGCGTTCTTCCTCCGCCCCCTGGTTATAACGCCAGCAGACGCTGTGGTTACGCTCCCAGTTGATGAAGTGTCTACGCGGCGACTCTTTCTCCGAGGCAGAGCAGCCGCTCGACCCCTGTGCCCCCGCTGCGCTCTTGTTCGCCGACTGTTGTTTTCCTCTTCCTCATCTTCTTGATCCTCGTCATCCAGATCTTCCTCTGCGCTGTAGTCATCTTCAACGCTGTCATCTTCCTCCTCCTCCTCTTCTTCTTCCTCCTCCTCATCATCATCATCTTCTTCCTCCTCCTCACTATTGCTCTTGTCGTCTCCTGCAGTGTTTGCATTTGCCGCGTCGTCTCCTTTGGAGACGTGCAGGGTCTGGTTATTGAGGTTGACCTCTACGATGATCTGTCCTCTTTTGAATTCGTCCTCTGCCCCGGCTCCCTCTTCGGCTTCAGAATCTTCTGACGTCCCTTCATTTCCGCTCTTCGTCACAGCTGCTCTGGACCCTTCCCGGTAAAACAGTTGAGTCGGGGCAGGATGGGGATTTAGGTCCGAGGGCATCTGCGACTCGGGCTTCGCAGCCATCGTGTTGTCAATGACCACCGAGTACGGTTTGGCCGCAGCTTCTCGCTTGTACAGCTTTGCTGACAGCTCAGCATCAGGAGCGGAGGTGTCGTGGAAGTACATTTGGGAGGGTTGAGTCATTTGCCCCTCCTCTTGAGACATCGTCTCCGGACCGGACACCTCCTCCTTCAGTGTCTGGCAGGACTTCATTGGCAGCCGATCGCTTGGTTGGATCGAGTGTTTCCTTCTTTATGTTTGAGAATAACCACTGTTTCCTGTCAAGGGCGATACAGGAGGCAATGTACCCCTCCTCTCGAATGAATGAGAGGAGGGCAAGAATGCGTAAAGGAGGAGAGATGAGGAGAGAAGCCTTAGCCTAGCCCAAACCGAGCCTCCATTGCTTTCACTAGGGCATGAAAGGGAAAGAAATGGATATGAGAAAAGTGAGGCAGGAAGATGAAGAAAATGAATAAGACAAAGCTGCATGATTATTGGAGATAAAACTGAAATTGCGATATGGCTTAGTGTGATTATCAAATTACAAACGCTATGATTTAATTGAATGAATATATGCACTCCATTTTCAAAGTGAAGCACAGCACTGCATTCTTTTACACACGAGCAGCTCACGATCCAGTGTTTTCAGTGTCTCAGAGCAGCTTGGTTCGAATCTCTACCTCTGCTCTGAGTTTGGTACCTTATAATGTGCATTAGAAAACATAATACACACTAATCATCTTTCCAAACTTGTAATGAAAAGAGCTTATAAACCAGTTGTTGTAAACAAAAGAGAGAAGCTTTATGGTCTCCTTACAGTTTTCCGACAAAATAAAAGCCTGCTGAATTTATCAATTATCAAAAATTATCAAAAATTATCATTAGCAGCAATTTCTTAAAGGGATAGTTCACCCAAAAATTTAAATTCTGTCATTGATTACTCACCCTCATATAATTAAGAATAGAAAAAAGGGAACAAAAATGAAAGCTACATTTTCTACAACAATTTCTTCTCTTCCGTGTCAGTCTTCGCTGTGCATTCACGAGAGTAATATGACGCATGAATGTGCATTCCTTTGCTTGCAAACAAGGTGCAGCGCATCCAGGTTCTGCGTTAGAATGCTGGCTCCTGCATCAGCAGCACCACACGCATGCATCGTGATACTCTCGTGAACGTGCACTGAAGACGTGCATTGAAATTTTTGAATAAAGTCATTATTTTTGTTTTCTTTGTGCACAAAAAGTTCTCTCGTAGCTTCATAAAATTACGGTTGAACCACAGATGTCTCATGGACTATTTTAACAATGTCCTTACCACCTTTCTGGGCCTTGAACGTTTCAGTTGCATTGCTATCTATGCAGGGTCAGAAAGCTCTCAGATTTCAGCAAAAAAATCTTAATTTGTGTTCAAAGATTAATTTGTGTTCTTACGGGTTTGGAACGACATGAGGGTGAGTAATTAATGACAGAATTTTCATTTTTGGGTGAACTATCACTTTAAATACTATAAATCTGAAATACTTAATTTTTTTTTTTTTACAACAGGAATATTTATTTTGTTTAATATTTTAATTGAATAATAAAAATAACACTGATAATAACAAAAAAATAATAATTATTGTTATTATAAGTTTTTTAATGGTCATATTGATATATTATTACATTCTTTTGTCTCCAAATTGTACAGCCTTGAAAAAAAAGAAAAAAAAAAAAGGCAAACCTTTCCCAACTCAACTAGTCTTAAAATGTTTTACCTCAAAGTACTCACATCCAAACGAAACTCGTCTTGGCTTTAGATCCAAACTTCAGTCTCTCAACAGCATCTCAGTTTCACTTGGAAAGACAATAATGGCACCTCATCTGAAATCTCTGCTGATTCAGACACAAAAGCCGCCTCCTCTCTATCAGTGATGTGACAGCGTCTCCACGCCGTTAAACTCAGCGCTTAGATCTCGCAGTCATTACCAGCTGCTCCGAATCAGCACCCTGCAGCCAGATGTTACCTGAAAGAGAGCAAGAAACAATGTGAAAGGTTGCGAAAGGAATGAAAGAAAATTGAAAGCAATTATATCAGGTGTCAACCAAGACATCACATTTAATTCAGTACATCAAAGCGGGTAAATGAACCACAACCATTGAAACAAGAGCAGTGTGTCATCAAACGCAGATATTCAAGAATGAGTACAATATCGTTTTTCAGGCAGTACCTCTGAAATTATAGTCAATGCAATGACTGCTACCTGGTAAAACCTTCTGGTCTTCAACTCAGGTGCCATACATCCTTGTATGTGTGTGTGTGAGAAAGAAGAAAGCAAGAGAATAAGAGAGGGAAAAAGAAAGAGAAACGAAACTGCAGCCTGGTTAAGGTGTAGACATCTAGAATCTCACTACTAATCAGATACACACACCAAACCGCAACCGTTTCGTTTCTCAGCATTCAAGTGTGTGTGAGCAGCTCAAAATTAAACCACAAGAAGTTAAGTACAGAAAACACACTCACACAATGGGGAAGAAAACCTCACAAATTTTCATATTCGGTACATATTTTTTTAATATCGACAAATACGGGACAATCTCACACACTTCATTACTGCCAACTAACATGTCATAATAAGCAACTCGCCCCGTGCTGAATTTGCCAGCACGAGTGTTGCCATGTGGTTGCTGGGGTGTTGCTTATTTGCCAAGCAGGGCTGTAGTGATTATTTAATCTGATCATGAATGTTTAACTGCGATTATTGTGCACTTTAAATTCCAGTCCCATATTCCAATCCAACAGTTTAACAAATATTAAAGCACAAATGAGCATTTTATGCCTCTCTTTCTGGTGCAGTTGTGCATAACGAGGGCACATGAAAGTGAATATTTTAGGACAGAAATACGTTATTATTGCATAAAATAATAATATTCATAATAATACTCAAAAATACAAAGAGGACTTAAGAGGAAGCAAGCTAATATATATATATATATATATATATATACACACACACACACACACACACACACACACACACACGTATACATACACTTTTTTTTTCCTATTCAATTGTCATTTCTTAACAAGAACCATATACATATACATATATATATATATATATATATATATATATATAGATTATAATATATTATGCTTTTTTTAAATAAATGTTCTTGAAAAGGAATGACAATTACTATTTCTCTCATATACTGTAACGCCTAGTGATTTGAAAAAACACCTATTTTAAATTTTATTTACAATTATACAAATTATCAATTTGTAAATATATAATTATTAAAATACATATAAATAAATATAACTTACAAAATATAACTGAACAAAAACTAATTACATCCATTTAACTAACTGTTTGAGCAATTTGTCTTTGATCTGTATGGCATTCACTCAAAAGAGAGACAGATTCAACTGAAAATTGAGACAGTTACACTGATGAACTAAAACGAAACCACAAGTTTCAGTGTGAGTGATTTGAAACGGGTGTGGGGAGAGAGTGCGCTCAAGGAATGATTTTCCCCAATCAATGGCCCTTGTATACGCCAATATGTGACAATAGACCAAGAGATCAGATATCAGAGTGACCCTGTCAATTCAACAAGATCAAAACACAAGACCTCACTTTACATGCTGAGTCATCACAATCAAAAACAATACCACCTAAACAAGTAAATGGCAGCCACAAACAGGAAAAATAACTCTGTTTTTGCACTCTACTCTTAACGGCCTCGACCTTGACTTCCTGGCTCTCTGTGAACATTTCTGTTCTGTTCCAGTGTATGTGTGCCAGTCATCATATGCGTGAGCTGAACAAATATTTCTGTGAAACATACATGGCTCTTCAGAACAATACTGCATTCATAAAGCACTGGCTGTGCACAACATGCATTACATGATAAAATCTAAAGCCTTGTGACTACCAAGATAATTACCGTCTAGTCAGAATGCTGCATGCTGCATCTGTGAAGATACCAACAGCGTGACTCACATTAACCCACCTCTTTAAGCCATGGTGGGAGAGTATACCTATAATTTTTCAAAGAATTTCATTTGAGTCAACTATGGGGTTTTTTGTAAAAATTTGTCTCATGCAAATGTCAAATTTTGTATTGAGAAAGTTACAGACATGTTCATGGATTACAAACCTTTTTGACTTGTCAAGGTGTGTGCGAGCATCTAGAAAAGAAAGTGAGTTCATTCTATCCCGTGGCAGCAGGAAAAGGTGTCTGACACCACGTGCGAATACATACAGTTAGCTATACTGTGAATATATGCAATGCTTGAAAGGTCATGACTATCACGTGTCTGAGGGTGGGGAAGTGGCGTTTGAATGATGAAAAGCGAAAAAAAGAAACAGTTAGGGCAGTTAAAAGAGAAATGTGGAGTCAGAAGAGAAAAGGCATAACGTTTTAACGTATACAGTTCACCTTTGAGTCACCTTTAGGACAGATGAGCCTACTTTACGACACATTCACATACTTTAGTTCACAAAAAAAATTTAAATTCTGTCCTCATTTAATCAACTTCCTGTCATGCTAAACCTGTGTTAAAAATGTTTAAACTATTTTTGTACATAAAATGAAACATATAATGTTAAATTTTGTTTTGGACCCCATTGACTTTCATTGTAAGGAGAAAAAAAGAAAGAAAGAAAATTTTTTTTTTTAAATAACTTTATGTGCCAAAGAAGGAGGGGTGGGCGATATGACCAAAATCTTATATCACAATATGAGTAATTTTATTTCATGGTAACGGTAAATATCACAAAATATTGTTATTTTTGCTGTAAATAAGGTCTTTTTGATATCATAGAAAATTTCATAATTCTTGTCACCAGTGTCAATATCACAAAAAACTAATACTAGCCTAAATTAAAAAACAAAAAAAAACTCAAGCTTACTGAAGACAAACAGTCAGTGATTAAATAAGAAACTAATTACAAGCAATAGCACAAAAAACTACAGTAGAACAAATGATCAAGAAATGCCACATACATTGTATAAAGTAATCAAATGAATAAAAACACTGCATAATCTTCTTATTAAAGTTACAAAAGTGATATAGTCAAGAGCAGTGAGAGATTTTCTCTCTTTTGTTGTTTAATTAACATGAATGACAGCAGGAATATTAGACTGCTGTCACTTTAAGAGCTACCCACATGACCACGTAGTACAGCAACGTCACGTGAGCGTATAACCACAATATACAATAGTCCAAAATCTCTACTGGTTAACCAATTTCTACTGGTTAATCGTGTCTACCGGTATATCGCCCACCCCTACACAGAAGAATGTCAGTCACACAGGTTTGAACAACATGAAGGTGAATTGAACTGTCCCTTTGAGGCCCATATCTCTGTATTCACTTAATAAAATATTAAAACAAAACACTGATAATAAATGTCATAAACAGATTCAACTGGCCTAATTCAAATTGATAACTTATGAGCTGGCAAGTTTTTTTGATGAGTACCTAACATTGGCTTGAAATGTAAATTCACCCCATTTATTTTCTAAATGCATGCTGTTGATCTTATGGTGAATATTTCATCCAGGCATGTTTCTTTTTTTAATCTCTATTTTGACCTTTAATCAAAATGTCATAATTTAAACTTCCAGTGAAATTATAGATTTCTCTCTGGCGAAGTATGTCGGACGTCTCCAATCATTTGGTTCGCTTAAACGCCACCACTTTCTTACAATCAACTGCAAGCTCAAATTCAGATCTGCCTCCACCCAATCAACAACTGATGCATAGAATCAAGTTCCCATCCTGTATTTAATTCATTTTCAACAATCTGCTTCACTCTGATGTACATCACAATATAGAAAAAAAGATCTCGCACTACTTACACTCCATCATAACCAGTTCATAAGAGTCGTAAATCAGGTGAATGCTTGTTTTTGCATGCATCCAGTGAAGACATCACCACCATAGAAAAATTTGTTTGTGTAGAAAAATTGTATTATTTTTGTAGTCTTCATCTCAGTTCATGGAGCAAAGTAATAGCTCAGGTATCAATGTCCTCAGCATAGCAGTATATGATTCCTGCTTGTGTTTTGTTTACAGTAACACAGTGGAGCAAAACCTAGAAAACAGTTAGAAACAATTCACTTAAAAACAATTGAACTTCAGGTTTTAAACCTTGCATGGTAACTATTGAGGGTGACGTAATTTGCCCGAATCATGCAGCTCTCCTGCAGCGACAGTTTACATTGCTGAAACGGCCACACATACATGCATAAACCACCCACGCAAATAAAACCTTATACAGATAAACAAACGCCCACACGTATACAATTATACACACACACACAAACACATACCCACACATATACAGCCATATACACACACCTCCACCTTTCTTCCTGTGCGCTTTGAAACTTTCTGAGAATTGGAGAGCGCAGTGTATGTGACCACATGATGGGTGCATAAGGGGTCACACATCTCAGAGCGTGTGTGTTGGAGACACAGGAAAGTAGCCGGCTTATATAACACATATTACTGTATGTGTATTTCAAAGACTGGCCCGGCACACTTTCCACTGTGTGTAAATTCTGTTGTGTGTATTAAGTAAGATCGAAATCATCACCTTAAATAACAAACGATGCTCTGTTTAATATGAATGCAGACTTGCAAAGTTAATTCTTTGCTGAAGATCTGCAGAGCTAGTGACTCTTGAATTGAGTGCACCCATCAGAAGGATGCCAGAAATGCAGCACCCAGAGGAGCGTGAGAATCTGCAACACAGCGTCTACAACACATCGGAGGAGGAAATGAAGGAAAAAGCTCTACTTATTTACACAAGACGCATGTATTTGCATCTACGTATCTGTCTACGTCTGCAGGCACTTACAGGTCTAGAGCTTGCATGCTCTGGTGCAATACAGAAGAAGAAAAGCAGAGTGAAATTCAGTGTGAAGACAATATCAATGATTTCGTTTTTCTTGCTTCAAGACCGACAAGTGCAACTGAAGTTTCGCAATGCCTCAGGCCGCTCCTCTCATCATTGTGAGCAAGCAGGTGGACGACAATGGTGACTAATCCCGGGCTTCCTCGCACATGAAATGCAAGCTGCTTTGATGTGGGTGACAATCACACAATCAAAATCTCTACGACCAATGAAATTACTCACCTTTTAGCTTATATATCCTGATCAACTGTGACCGCTCCAAAGACTGAGGATATATGCCCCCATCTCACCTCGTCCAGTCAACCATGAACAAATTTTACTCATTCAATCATCAAAACCACTTTAATCTCTTTAATTGATATTGCAGATAAAATAACCTTTCAGGCTCTGATCTTAAGGTGGGTTTAGTGCACAGGAAATGTTTTTTGAAGCTACAGCCAATGGCTTGAGGATTGATTTATGCAGGTTTTAATGACTGAAAGTGAAACTTCCAACAGCTAGTAACTAAAAATGCACAGCTTTATTTATTTTATTTTTGCTCTTCAATTTTCCCCATCTCCAACATCTCTGACCTGCTGGCCTTGTGCTGAACTCTAACAGCAGTAGATCACTGATAATCTGACTAATTATTTAATCAAGAGAGGAAAACCGTGACAGTACTGTGAATCCACAATCTGACTTTCACTCAGAAAGGGTCGCTGGGTTCTTTGAGTGTAGTTATGCAACTGTATTAACCACAAGCAAGCTGAGTCACTCTATTCTTTTCAGATGCTCTTAAACTAACCCACCAACCGAAGGCCTTTAATACAGGTCACTGTACAGCAGCCCAGGGAGAGCACAGAAAGGATGTCAAAATCGAGTGACATCTTCAGGTCTGAATGAAATGAAAATTAACCCTATCTATTATCTAAATGCATGTTATAGATCTTATTGTGAATGATTCATCCATGTGTTTTATTTAAAAAAAAAAATCTTCTTCAAACATTGTCTGCTTAAACCCCACCCGTGCAAGATCAGGTTCATGTTTTACGTTTTTGAGTGCAACTTCCACATCTCAAAATCCAGTCAACAACAGATGTACAAAAGTCCCCACCCTACATTTTTTTCGTTAATGCCACAATACATACGCCGCTACTTCCGTTACATCACTACTTTAAAGGTGAAGCAGGGCTCTAGACTCATTCTTCCCACTGGTCGCTCTTTTGCGACTAACTTTCTCAGTTGGTCGTACGAGCACATAATTTAGTCGCATTTTTTTATTTTTTATTTTTTTTTGTTTTTTGTTTTGCTGCTACAACATTTGATTAATCAATGCATGCTGATGAACTTTTGTCAAAATTTCAATTTTGTGAACAGGAATTCCTTTCTTCGTGCGCTTTCACTTTCAAATTCGCTATCTCGTCACCTTTTACAAGAAAAGATAATTGTCTGTTTTGCTTATATCTATACACATTTCACTTTTTAAGACTAAAACAAAAGATGGATTCATTGTTATTCTTAATCAAAAAGCACAACAACAATAAAACAGTAGGCTACAATGACAAACTAGCTTACATAACCTTTATTAACAAAAACAAATAAGAGGAGGCATGGCATAGGACACATCACATGTTGTATTATATACCGACTAATAAATTACAGAATGTTTAGCAAACACTGAGGAATCAAATAAATAATAATAAAAAAATATTATTATTTATTATTATGCTCCATAAACAGCAAAGATAACAAGCTTTTTAAAACGAAAACAAAAAGAAAACTGTTTTTTTTCCCCCACAAGAATACCAACATGTTCACCTTCTCTGGTTTAAGAAGCGGTCTTTTACTTTAGTTTGAAACCCAAATCCTCCTTTGCGCTCCGTCCGCGGCGCACACCTTCGCGCTCGTGCTGACGCAGCGAGTATAAACCAGGCTTTAAACCTGAAGCGCTCGCGCTGAAAGCGCCTCTCTTCACGTGATCAGTGAAATCTGACTCCTGCTCTGCAGACGCTTTGGAGCAGCGCAGACCATGCACTTGCACAAATGCGACCACGTCAAATTTTAACTCGCACCTTCTCAAAAAATGGTCGCAGTCTAGAGCCCTGTGAAGTGCATATTTCTGCAACACTAAATGGAACTTTAGAAGTAATGACTTCCCCCATCTGCCATTGGTTGGATAAACTAAGCCTCGCCCCAAATCCACACAATTGGTCAGAACATTTAAACATAACAGTGCGTCCCATTCACTAATAATTGCATAGATTTTGTATTTCTACGCACAGGAGAACTTACACTCACGAAAACAGCATATACATATGAATTTGTTCTTAATCCATTCTAATGTTAATGAATTTGGATTATTCAAAATGTGTCACTGAGGTTAGTCTTTGTATAAAATATCCCGAAACCAGGCTTTCTGCACTACCTTTTCTTTACAGCCCTTTTGTTGCCTATTGTTACACACAGAAATCTCACAGCTGAAACTATAACAAAGCTTTGCTTTCACTGTTTATGATGAAATATATTTGCGATGAAATTTATATGTATAACAATCATCTTATGTGATTTTTGCTCGTTTTTTGTCTCAGTTGAATTATGAAAATTACTGGTGAATCACAATATCATCATAAAAACATTTGTATGCAGATTTCATGTACAACTTTATGCTTGCACACTGAGTGAATAAAACACACTTGTTAATGGCACAACTGATTTAACACTTCACACTTATTTACAGTTATCTCTGCATACTAAGCTGGAATAAAAGAATTTTAACCAAAAAAACAAAAACAAAACAAAAAAAAACACTTCACCTTTAACAAGTTCAGATTTTTTCACAGCAGGAGAGCATCATGACAGATGCACCAAAGACAGGCGCTTTGAAGCATAAAATACTGCCAGTCTAAAAAATGCCAGTCTATCTCACATCTTTTTGATCATATCAATTTATAAACAGCTTGATATACAAAATCTTTCAATTCAAGAGAGAATCCGTACAGTTTAAATTCTTTATCTTTATAAAAAAATAATAATAATAATTTTAGTTGCAGATGAGCCCTGAATAAAATTTATATTCCCATGATACTCACACATTGCAGCCTGAATGTGTCAATGATATGTTATGAAGACAGCATCATGAAAATGTTTAGCAGATAAGTTAAAGTAAAAACAAGGTGGACAAATCTAATACGTCCTCAACACGTGAGATTTCTAACTTGAATGCTTCTTCAGATAAACACAGATTCATGTTTCTGAAACACCTTGATTTGTGGGAGTCATAGGACATTGTGAATTACACAAGCTCTGAAAAAATCTCTTTCCCCATTAAGTTGGTGAGACTTCATAGCAGCTTGGGAACTAAATAAAAGGAAAGCGGGAGAAAACCTCACAAAATAATGAGCTAATCAAAGCTTTCTGGCTTATCAGGCACACAAATGCATCACGGTGGTTCCAGACTACGTTTCACAAAGAAAGAGACCAAAATAATAAGACCAAAAAGAGGCAAAACAAATAACAAAATTCCTTCGCCCCCTACTCCTAAAATCAGCGCTAGCAGCTCGAGCTAACGCCGCAGCTTGAGAAGGGCCTAGCGCGCGCATCCACAACACACCTCCAAACTCCGGCACGGCCACCCGAGGAAAATGAGGATAAATACTGGCACACAGCGCAGTTGGGTCAGCCTTTACAGTCGGACCAGTTAGAAAAGCAGCAAAGGGTGTGCAGCAACTCACTGGCAAAGAGCAACTTTTTTGGGAAAGCGACGCAAAGAAAGGGTTAAACAGAAGGAAACATTGGTTGGTCGGGACGGCAGGCGTGCAGGCCGATCGGCTAGCACAGCTAACATCTCGAGTGCATGAACATACAGCTGCATGCAATGGACTCCAGCTACGGCAGGACCCGCTTTTGCAAAATAGTTAAATGCGATTGCAAAACCCCCAATCGAGGTGATTTCAATCGACCTGCTTTGCAAAACGCGTGCAGCGACGGAAGGACTATTTAACCCTATGGCTCATAGCAAGCTAACATCCTCGTCGTGGACGACTTTCATTTCTTACACCCCCAAATCGCCCAGATTTATTCTCCTTCAGAGATTTTTCTCTTTCGTATTGACAAGCACTCGCGGTCTGCAAGCAGTTAGCTGCAGAAGACTCTCAATGCATCTGTATGCAAAGCAGCGTTAGGCATGGAAACAATAACAATTCTGACGATTTCTGTTCTTTTCGAACAAAAACCTGCAGATCGACCGGTGAACAATAAGTCGTGTCGTGCATTTCTTGTCGCGATGACAGCACCGTACCTTGACAGATGTTCGAGGGACGGTTTCTATGCATGCGGCGAACAACTGTCATCGCTGTAAATAAATGCAAAAGCAGAAATTAACTTGTAGCAAAGACTACTCACCCGAGACTCGAGCGCCCTCTCCCTCATACTAGCTACCGTCCACCTCAAGTTGTGTAGCGATCCGATAAAACACAAATCTACAAAAAACGACTTGCTTCAGATTAAACTATTCCTCGCGGACACTGTGAGTTTTCGCGAACAGCGTGCAGTCGCATGCATGCGCGGACAAACTATCTCAGGTCGCTCTGGTTTGCTTCTAGACTGCCCGAGTCCAGAGCTGCTCCGGTTTACAAGCCATCGCTACGTGGCTGGCTTAAGTTTCGTGCATCAACCATCCTTTGAGTTCATCCGAGGCGCTCGAGCCGCCGCTGTCTGCACTGGAGAAAGCGCGCGTGGCGTCGGGTTTTTTTTTTCTTCTCGTCCTCAAAGAGCGAGACCAGACAGCGTTCAGTGCGCGCGCCCGTCTTCCTCCCTGCGGCGAACCGCCTCTCGATAAAAGGGACTTTTCACTTGATGGACCTTTGGCCAAACATAATGACAAATTGCTGCTGCCTGTTCAGCGTTCTGCGAAAGCGCCAACAATTTTGAGAGCTTTGTTTTCTAAACCATCACCACATCGGTCAAGGCCTAACGTTACTGTGAATTGAGTATACTGTCAGTTGTACATTCTTCAAAAACAGTTATTCATTCGCATTTATCCTTCCGTGAAGAACCTTTAACATCCACTGGAACTTTTCAAATCACAAAAAGTTCTTTATAGTGGGAAAAAAAAAAAAAAAAAAAAAAAAAAAAAAAAAAGTTTAAAGAACTCTTCACTGAAAGGTTCTTTGGGAAACCAAAAATCAATCTTCTGTGGTATTGCTGTAAAAATTTAGAAACCTTTAATTTAAGAGTGCAGAAATTTGGTTTTCTTATTTCCTGTGCAATGAAATAAAGGCATTTATTTTGTTGTACGGTCTAGACACTTTTAGATAAGTCTTATGTTTTAGAAGACGGTTCCTGTTGCTACCAATTCTGTACAGAATCCAGTATAAAGTGTTATGTTTTTAAAACTCTCCATGGCCTAGCACCAGAGTATATTTCTGATTTGATTAGTTTACATTAATTTGAGACCTCTTTGCTCAAATGATCAGCTGACGGTTCCGCAATCGTGCCTGAAATGTAAAGGCAGAGGTGGAACAAACTTTCATTGTCCTTAAAAACCTCTCCCAAATTAAGGGCATTTCAGAGGGCTTTAAAAAAATAAAAATAATAATACAACACACACATAGTACGGAAAGTATTCAGACCCCCTTAAATTTTTCACTGTTATATTGCAGCCATTTGCTAAAATCATTTGAGTTCATTTTTCCTCAATGTACACACAACACCCCATATTGACAGAAAAACACAATTGACATTTTTGCAGATTTATTAAAAAAGAAAAACTGAAATATCACATGGTCCTAAGTATTCAGACCCTTTGCTCAGCATTTAGTAGAAGCACCCTTTTGATCTAATACAGCCATGAGTCTTTTTGGGAAAGATGCAACAAGTTTTTCACACCTGGATTTGGGGATCCTCTGCCATTCCTCCTTGCAGATCCTCTCCAGTTCTGTCAGGTTGGATGGTAAACGTTGGTGGACAGCCATTTTTAGGTCTCTCCAGAGATGCTCAATTGGGTTTAAGTCAGGGCTCTGGCTGGGCCATTCAAGAACAGTCACAGAGTTGTTGTGAAGCCACTCTTTCATTATTTTAGCTGTGTGCTTAGGGTCATTGTCTTGTTGAAAGGTAAACCTTCGGCCCAGTCTGAGGTCCAGAGCACTCTGGAGAAGGTTTTTGTCCAGGATATCCCTGTACTTGGCCGCATTCATCTTTCCCTCGATTGCAACCAGTCATCCTGTCCCTGCAGCTGAAAAACACCCCCACAGCATGATGCTGCCACCACCATGCTTCACTGTTGGGACTGTATTGGACAGGTGATGAGCAGTGCCTGGTTTTCTCCACACACACCGCTTAGAATTAAGGCCAAAAAGTTCTATCTTGGTCTCATCAGACCAGAGAATCTTATTTCTCACCATCTTGGAGTCCTTCATGCGGGCTTTCATGTGTCTTGCACGGAGGAGAGGCTTCCGTCGGGCCACTCTGCCATAAAGCCCCGACTGGTGGAGGGCTGCAGTGATGGTTGACTTTCTACAGCTTTCTCCCATCTCCCGACTGCATCTCTGGAGCTCAGCCACAGTGATCTTTGGGTTCTTCTTTACCTCTCTCGCCAAGGCTCTTCTCCCCCGATAGCTCAGTTTGGCCGGACGGCCAGCTCTAGGAAGGGTTCTGGTCGTCCCAAACGTCTTCCATTTAAGGATTATGGAGGCCACTGTGCTCTTAGGAACCTTAAGTGCAGCAGAAATTTTTTTGTAACCTTGGCCAGATCTGTGCCTTGCCACAATTCTGTCTCTGAGCTCTTCAGGCAGTTCCTTTGACCTCATGATTCTCATTTGCTCTGACATGCACTGTGAGCTGTAAGGTCTTATATAGACAGGTGTGTGGCTTTCCTAATCAAGTCCAATCAGTATAATCAAACACAGCTGGACTCAAATGAAGGTGTAGAACCATCTCAAGGATGATCAGAAGAAATGGACAGCACCTGAGTTAAATATATGAGTGTCACAGCAAAGGGTCTGAATATTTAGGACCATGTGATATTTCAGTTTTTCTTTTTTAATAAATCTGCAAAAATGTCAACAATTCTGTGTTTTTCTGTCAATATGGGGTGCTGTGTGTACTTTAATGAGGAAAAAAAATGAACTCAAATGATTTTAGCAAATGGCTGCAATATAACAAAGAGTGAAAAATTTAAGGGGGTCTGAATACTTTCCGTACCCACTGTATATATATATATATATATATATATATATATATATATATATATATATATATATATATATATATTAGCTTTTAGCAGTGTATTGTAAATTTTATTGAGTTTGTTGAATTTTGGCTTCATATGTGATTACATTTGTAACTTTTATGCACTTTGGTGGTTCTTTTTGAAAGCTGAGAGTTTAGTTGAGCATGGATTTAATAAGTTAGATTTCAGAATGCAGGAACTGATAAAACATATACTTTGTATGCAAAGTGAGTTGTTTTGGATAAAAGCACTTGCTAAATGCATGAATGTAAATGTTAAATCTAGTTATGGTCCTTATTTTACTGGCTAAACAGCATCCAAAGAGCTGATTTAGTATAAAATGTGTCTGTTCGCAGTGTTCCGGAGTTCTGTAAGCAGTGCAGAATAAAAGGGAAACTGGCTTTTTGAAAAAGTCTTTTATTCACTTTCCAACAAAGACAAGAATGTTTTTTGCACTAATGCGACATAATAAAGAGTAAAGGACTGTGCAATTGATTCATTATTTGTGTATTTTATCATTCATGTGCTGCCATAAATAGATTACACAAGGCTGTCTCCTCATAAATGAGCTAAATTACTATTTAGTTTTATTATTCTTCCTTGTCAAGAGAGCACAACCTGTGTACAAACTAAATTGTATGTCAATACTCACAATTATAGCTATAGCCACCAATTTACTTCTGCCATTAATCGACACATCCCTAAAAGTCAAGACTTGATGGAATAGTTCACCAAAACAAAATGAAAATTCTGTCACCCACAAGACTATAGTTCAACTTTGAAACACAAATTAAGACATTTTTATGAAACCTGAGAGATTTGTTTCCCTGAAAGTGCTCTATGTGTGTTGAAAGTCGTGACGTATTGTCAAGTATATACTCGAAATTGGTGCTCTGCATTTAACCCATCCAAGTGCATACACACACACAGCAGTGAGTAGTGAAAAAACGCACACGGAACAGTGGGCAGCCATTGCTCCAGTGCCCAGGCACCTCAGTCATGGTTTCAAAGGCAGAGAGAGTACTGTTTGTTCACAATACCCACCAGTGCGAGAATCGAACCGGCAACCTTCAGGTTACAAGCCCGACTCCCTAACCATCAGGCGACGACTTCCTACAATCAACATTGTATCGTATACAGCAATCGTGTCTGGATTTAAACCGTTCAATTAATATGGACTTATTTTACAATCTCTTTATGAATTTTTTTAAGCATCATTGTGGAAAGAATTTTCAATGGAGAGAGAGATATCTCAAGTTTCATTAAACACATATACCGAAATTTAGATTTTTGGGTGAACTAACAATGCTTTAAAGAAAGTAACAAGTTTCCAACTTGTAATAATGACTTTACGAATTGGCATTCACATGCCCTAATCTCATAAATACAATCAGTCCAGCATGACATAACTCACATACACTGTTCCAGACTTTCAGCAAAGGCACTTTACCTATAAGAAAGAGCACATTTATCATGCTTTAGTAGTGAATATCAGTGTGGCTATTATTACCTGTGGCACAAGGGCATTCTGATTCAGTATTCAGTAACTGCACTCTATATTACTTAAATATCATATTCAAATGTGGGTGTGTTTGGCATTCAGTGACTGTTTGACTGTAGCATTTGCTGTACTTACACCTGTCCAGTGATGACACATGATGGCCTCAGCTAAACCATTAAAATAATCTGATATTCATCTGCTTTCCTTCCATAGCAATGATGACTGACAAACAGGTCTGACAGAGCAGCTGATGTTTTAATTTATATCACTACACTGATATAGAGATTTTAAAAACTCAGAGTGACTCTCATCACACTATTCACTCTGAGCACAGGAGGACGTGACTCAATATTTGAGTATAATAAACATTTGAATTCTCTGAATAGTGTCCTCTGGCTGGTATAAAACAAGTTTATAGCAAATGAATTGTCCAACAAAAGTACATTGTAAGGCTTTACATAATAATGTCAAATTTATTCAAACTACAAATCATTTGGAACACGTCTTAGATAAAAGTTTGTGTTGTAGATGTCCAAAAAAGCATTTTGATCACAAGTCTAAAACAGGAAAGAAACATCAACATCCTGTGTGTGAAGACTGTTGTGTCTGTGAAATCTAAAACAGTAAATACTATGATTTCCACACTTAACTTCTCTATTTAATGTGCTTCTCTCGACTCTTTTAATATGCAGTACTCATGCAACAGGAATATAGATATAGCAACATAATTAATCATTCCTGTATACTGTACTCCTGCAGTGAAATTAATGTCTGACAAAAGAATGACAAAGAAGAGGGGATGGGAAAATAACAGATGGTGTGTAAATTGTTACTAAAATATAAAGAAAATCTCTGAAAAGAAACCAACTCTTATATTTGGCCTCAAAAATGTGTGTAAAATAAGAAACTAAATGAGGTAGACGTTTCTTTTTTCCAATAAAGAAAATCTCTGTTAGAATAACTACAAATAATAATTCCAGTTGTATTACTTGCATTAAACATTGTCATTTTTTCTTTATGTATTTCATGGTCTGATCTCTTGAGAAGCTTTCTCAGAAATAAGCACTGATGCCCTCTAGTGGAAAGTAAAAGGTATATTCGCCCTCTGAAGTGTGCTTCACAACCAGTGAGGAAGAAAGTGGTCTATATAACATTAAAAAGAATTTTATATGTGTCTACAAATTATAATAATGGATCTCTATAATAATGAGGCATTCAACTGTATTTTGATTTAGTATAAATGAATAATTGTTTATTGATTATTTTATCCATTCACCACTTGTGAAACAAGGGTGTTCCTTCTGCCACATAAAATAACAAAAACACATTCAAACAAAAAACAACAGTCTTTCTTGCAGGAGCAGAGGGTGAGATTGATGTCAATCATCCAGCACTCACTACTCATGAATGTACAATTTAATTTAGCTTTGCAAGGTATTTATATCAATTTCTGTGTATGGACAATTCAACTGAAACGGCTTATGGTTTCAAACAATATCAACTCACATTTAGCCAAGGAAAACATTTCCAAATGCAAATATATATTTGCACCTGGAGCACATTTACATACATACAGACTCTTCCCCTGGGTTCCCCTTCACTCTGTCCAAATGCTGAAACCACCTTGTGGCAGTCTATACTTTCAGGAAGAGAGCAAGTAAACTCTTGGACTAAAAGAGAGAAAAACATTGGGTATCTTTGTCTCTTTAAAATTTGCCTATAGGCCGATCAGATAGTTTCATGTGTTCTACAGATGTCACCATTTCCGAAAGTAGCCAAACTTAGAGCAGAAGTGAAGCGAGTGTGTGTGTCCCTAGTTTCGCTATCACTGTGGTAACTGAAGGAGCGTTCCCTGTCCAGACGGGAGGTAGGCGACATTGCGAGAGCGGCTGAGCTGGAAGGTGATGTCCTCCGCTGCCTCCAGCTTTCTCAGCTCCACCAGGCCATCACCAGCTTCTGCCAGAGAATTAGCGATCAACAGCGCAGCCTGGGAGTCTCCTTCTGCTGATATAATGGCCGCCTGCTTCTGCTGCTCTGCCTGGGAGACAAATACAGAGAGAATGTTAAAGGGGTGGTTGATTGCGATTTCACTTTTTTAACGCTAGTTAGTGTGCATTGTTGCAGTTTGAGCATAAACAATATCTGTAAAGTTACGAAGCTGAAAGTTCAATGGAAACAGATATATTGTCTTTTAACATTCGGGCAGTTTAATGCCTGCAAAAACGACTGGTAAGGGACTACAACGAGTTCCTTTCCGGGTCCGTTACGTCAAGAACCCAGAAATTTACATAAACCCCGCCCCCGGGAACACACAGCAAAGGGGGTGAGGCCATGCTGCGCTGCTTTAGAGAAGAGGAAGAGAACACTAGGGGTGCACGTAAAAATCTATTCATAAATGAATCTCGATTCGGTCTTCTAACGATTCTAATGGATTCACAACCAATGTTCTAAAGCAGCGGTTCTTAATACTGTTCCTCACGTCACCCTGCTCTGCACCTCTCTCTCTCTCTCTCTCTCTCATTCAGATCATCAGCTCAGTGAATACACTTATTTTCACATACTGTAGCTATGAGAAGCGTTATACATGGACGTGTGTGCGGCTGACATACTGTATTAAAGCTTTAATCAGAATAAAACCGTATATTAAAAGCTAACAGAAGCAGTATCATTTACAAATAACAGCCTATCTAAAAGTATGAGACAACAACAAACAAAACTTAGGCCTACCATTAAAAGCCGTGCTTGCACAGGTTCTGCGCGATCCTCTTCACTAATATCCTCTGCGTCTCAATCGGGCTCAAACTGATAAGCAATATAGACGTCATCATTGTTTACAATACAACCGGAGCACATGCCGCTGAGCTGAGGGGCGGGACGTTCAGACGTGCACTAGAGGCAGTTTAGCCAATCACAACACACTGGACCAGCTAACCAATCAGAACCCATAGTGTATTTCTGAGGGAGGGGCTTCATAAAAGCAGGAAATATCAGCGCGTTTACAGGAGAAGGGACAGAGCGGTGTGGAATAAAGGTAAATTATGTGAAAAATAGTGCATTTTTTAACAAACGAAGCATTAACATGTTAGACTGCACCCCATAAACACAATCAAGCCTTGAAAAAAAAAATAAAAAAATTTAAAAAAAAAAAAGAGTCAACCACCCCTTTAAATCACCTGTTGCTTATGGAAAATTAAAACGGTATTTTTCAGTTTTATATGTTAGAAAAAAATGTTAATATTTATTAAAATCACAAATATTTTTTAAAAATTGAAAATAATTATTACATATAAATATACATAATAAACATGCAATTAAAAATATACACTACTGTTCAAAAGTTGATCATGTTGATCAATTTTTTAAAGAAACATATACTTGAACAAGGATACATTAAATTGACCAAAAGTGACAGTAAAGACATTTACATAATGTTACAAAAGATTTACATAAATGCTGTTCTTATGAACTTTCTATTCAGAGATTCCTGAAAAACATTTATCAACACAACTGTTTTCAATATTGATAATAATGAGAAATGTTTGAGCACCACATCAGGATATTAGAATGATTTCTGAAAGATCATGAGAAGTAATGGCTGCTGAAAAATCAGCAAACTTCAGAAAACAGTTATTTTAAATTGTATAAATATTACAATATTACAGTTTTTACTGTATTTTAATATATTAATCCAGTGTTGGTGAGGATAAGAGACTTTAAAAATATTACATTTTACCAACCACAAACTTGTGTACATTAGTGTATGTAAAATGTGGAAAATCCAATGCAATTATTTTGCTATTATTTTAATATAAGGAATATTCCAAACTACAGTAGTCAACATTTGAAGTGAATACAAACCTTTCATCAAAGCTGTCCTAAAACCAAAACAATACCCGTGCTTGTCTTAGGACAACTTTCATGAACTTTTTTTGATCCACTTCAAATGTTGACTACTGTAGTTTGGTAACCGATCATAAATTTTCCACTAAGCAAAAGACACGTTATTTAATAGACGTTTTTGGTATTTGATTGTGTGCATTACTTACAACGGTAAACGTCAGATTATTTTTCTTACAATTCCACTTAAACAATACAAATATTGCTGTACCGAGTAGGTTTGGTATCAAACTGGAGAGTAACTGAGTTTTAATTACTAGTCTCATTTTACTCGCATGTGGGGAATGTTCGCTTTGGCACCATTACATTTTGAGGCTCTTACCTTCTCTACAACAAATCTGGCTCTCTCAGCCTCCTGCTGTGCAACCTGCTTCATCTCAACAGCCTCTGTGAACTCCTTGCCAAACGTCAGATGTGTCTGAGGGGAGGGAAAATACCAAGGTGAAGCACAGCAGTGAAGAAAAACAGAAATGGAGAAACAGAGAAAAGCAGAGGTCTTTACCAGGGAGACGTCATCTAGAATGAGGCCGAAGGTGGATGCTCTTTCTGTCAGATCCTCACTGACCTGCCTGGACACCAGCTCTCTCTGAGTGATGAGCTCACCGGCATCAAAACGGGCCTGCAGAAAAATTAATACACATTAAACTCCATTTAATCCAAGTTTTCTGTTTCATCTCCTGTCCTGTATATGTTGCCCAACACCCAGCCCTGTATACACTACTGTTCAAAAGTCTGGGGTTAACTTGGATTTTTTTTTTTTTTTTATGTTTTTGAAAGAACTCTCATCAAAGCTGCATTTATTTAATCAAAAATACAGTTAAATTGTGAAATATTATTACAATTTAAAGGAACTGTTTTGTATTTTAATATAATTTAAAATGTAATTTATTCCCTTGATGGTATTTAGCATCATTGCTCCAGTCTTCATTGTCACATGATTCTTGCTGAAATATGCTGACCTGCTACACAAGAAATTACGGTGCATTCAAATCCTCCTGGCAAGTTTGCATTTACGCATTGCAAAGTTGTAATTACGACATTAGAATTTTAAGTCACTTTGTTCAGACCAAGATGGCGATGTACCATTTCTATGTACAATTCCTTTAAACTTTAAAATTTTTTTAAAACTCTACTTCTAAAACATGATGAACAAATACATAAGGAAGCTGTTTCCGCCACTGAATAAAAAAATAAAAAAGGTAATTGCGACTTTCTCTCTCACAATTCTGACTTTCTCACAATTGCGAGTTTATATCTTTTGATTTTTTTTCAGAATTGCCTGATACAAACTCACAATTCTGACTTTTCTCTCAGAATTGTGAGATATAGACTTAAAATTGTGCGAGTTCATATCTCACAATTCTGAGAAAAAAGTCAGAATTGTGAGTTTATATGATGCAATTCTGAGAAAAAAAGTTAGAATTGCAAGATGTAAACTCTTTTTGAGTTTACATTTCAAGAAAAAAAGTCAGAATTGTGACATAAAAAGTCTCAATTACCTTTTTTTTTTTTTTTCATTCAGTGTGCCGGAAACAGGCTTCCATAAACACGTGCTTGAAGTGTGTTTTTTATTCAATTTATTAAGATTCTGTAAATTGAATCGTAATTTTTTTTATTGTAATTGTACAATACAATGGTATTTTGTACATGAAACAGTTTTACTATAAATGGAAAAACTAATTTCAGTCATTTAACAAACTTACCATCAATACAGATGCTGCATTGATCCAACATGTTTACTCAATGACATGCCACCAGTTTCCCCACTAATAATTACAGTTTTGTGTTGGCGTTCATGTGCATTCAACCCGTAAATACGAGCTAATAAATGCACCATTATTATTATTATCAATGTAGGTTGCACTGCTTAATATTTTTGTGGAAAGTGTGATACTTTTTTTTTTCTCCAGTAGTCTTCAAATAGAAAGTTAAAAAAATAGCATTTATTTGAAACAGAAATATTGTGTAACATAAATTTTACACTTTAATCCATCCTGAATAAAAGTATTAATTTCTTTCAAAAACAAACAAAATCTTACTGACCTTTTTTTGATAGTTTACATGCCACATGGTTATGTATAATACTCACCACAACAGCCTTCAGAACCTCAGTGGTGATGGAGGGCAGCACTCTCTCATCATAGTCCTCTCCGATACTGGTGAAAATCCGCGGCAGCTGTGCAGCAACTGGCCGGAACAGGATTCTCAGCGTGATGTTGACATTCTGCAAATCTGAGAGGGACAAAGACAGAATAAACATATTGTGATGCGGAGAGACAGAATGATATAGACATTAAGGAACAAATGAAGAACAGAAGTCAGACAGAAACAGTAAGAGAAATAAAGACTGAGAAATGACGTACCTTTGCTACCAGTGATGACAGGCACATTGCGTGGACGGGACCTGCAGTCAAAGATGATTGGCTTCTGCACCCAGGGAATTAGGAAGTGTGTGCCCTCCCCAACAATAGCATCCTGAACACCTCGAAACCTGTCGAAGATGACCGCCCGGTGTCCCGCATCCACTGCAACAAAAAACCCCACAGAGTTAGACAACAGCTCTTCAAATTTAAATTAAAACCTGGCAGAGAAACACTATTCTTTATATAATAATTTTATTACGACTCTGTTTTATTAGTAAGTAACTCATCACTGAACTTACCATTGAAAAGTGCAGAGTTTACTACACCTCCTCCAATGGCCAAGGCCAATCCCAGCTTTCCAATGGACTCAAAGAGCTTTGCCATGGCAGCAATGTGACAGTCCTGGTGAGAGAAGCATATTCATCTTAAGCATCTCATTATGGCATCTCTCATGAATGTAGAAACCCTTGAATAATTAAACCATTCTGACTGGCTAGCCTTGACTCTTCAGCAGTGACACTGACATAAATGAAACGTGCTAAGCTCTTCTCACTTTGAGTGAAACCAAAAAGCACTGGTAAAACAGCCTTACACTTATTAAACTGTCCTGGTAAAATATGTATTCGCTAATACAATAAATTATATGTGGGAAAAATCAAGAGGGATTCAAATAATCCTATTGTAGTAAAGTTTATTTAACTAGCTTGCTACACGCTAATGCTGCAACTGATATGCAATCAGTTGCCTACCGCTGCCTACTTTACCACTAAGACACGCTAATCATGCTTCTTTCTCTTCCAAAACGCCACATTATTATTATTATCGGCATTTATGTGAAGTAAATAAACACCAAGTCCATATTAAAATACCGCTATTCTCTTACAACGGGATCACTCACCGACTGCCCTGATGACCTCTTCTTCTTCTTCTTCTTCTTCTTCTTCTGGTGCTAATGGCATTTGGCAGACCAACTAAATGGTGCAGTCCCGCCACCTACTGGATAGGAGTGTGGCGCGCATAATGATTGGGAAGTTGGAAAACAATAACACAAATGACAATGAAGGAGGGGAGAGAGAGGAGGAGAGAAAAAAACATTTAAAAAAAAAAATATTATTTTATATATGTATATATATATATATACACAATCCTTTAGTTTATTACGATGATATCTTAAATTTTATTAATCAGTCTTGCTTCTTTTAGGAAAATAATTAATTCATAAAATATTCTGATTGTGATTGTTTTGGGCCATTTCCTAACAGAACCTGAGGTGACAAGTTATTTATTCCCAAAGCTCTTAATGCTTGAATTAGTTGAAACCTTGCTCTTTCATATGCATCACACTCAATAAGTACGTGTACTATTGATTCAGGATGATTTTATCTGCAGATATTCAGCATTTATCACAATTTCCAGTTTCATGCTTCCCCATTCTATACAGACACTGATTTAACAAACAATAACCAATACGCATTCTTGACATTAAAACGTCATCCTTTCTATTACCAAACTTTCTTCTTTCTAGACCTACCTTTTCTTGAATGAGATAAAAATGTCTACCTTTTATTCCACTATCCCACTCCTTCTGCCATTTCTTTCTAATTTCTTTTGCAATTAACCCTTTTACTTCTGTTTTACTCATTGACACTTTAATGTCAATTTGTGCATGTTTCAAAGCCTGTTTAGCCAGATGATCTGGCTCCTCATTCCTTCCACACCCATATGTGATGGTAACCACATGAAGTTTACTATAAGTCCAGATTGTCTTATTCTAAATAAATTCTGCATCACTTCAAATATCATATCTTGTCTTGCTGTTGCAATTCCACTTAACAAGCTATTTAAAACTGAAAGGGAGTCTGTGCAAATTACTGATCTTATTGGTTGAACAACTTCTATCCACTGAAGAGCTAGGAATATTGCTATAATCTCTGTAGTAAAAACAGATATATGATCTGTTTGAAATTTTGACTTTAAATTGGGGTATGTAAACTGCTGCTGCTGTTATTCCAGATTCAGGATCTTTAGAGCCATCCGTGAATATTTGTACTGTGCTATAATATGTTTGTTCAATGTATTGCTGCACTGCTATATTTGTTAAAATACTGTTTTCCTTGTTATGTTTTTCTTCATATAGTTGAATGTCAACTACAGGCATAGGGAAAAGTCAAGGAGGAATTGCTGAAGTTGCCACAGAAGGGGCTATATCGACGTCACTTAATCCCATACTCTGGGCCTCCTCATTTGCAGTCCATCCAAAACTTGACCGTTTTTTATACTCATATTCCCAGCAATCCTTCAGAACTTTCTTAACTGGATGACTATCTAATTGACCTTTAATATTAATCCAGTATCTCATCTTTAACTTGAGCCTTCTAATTTCTAGAGGCATTTCACCCATTTCTACTTGTAGTGCTGTTATTGGAGCTGATTTTAATGCTCCACAACATATTCGCAGTGCTTGAGTTTGGATTGCCTCAATCTTTGAAAGTTGTGATTTAGATGCAGAACTGTACACCATACTACCATAATCAATAGTTGCTCTTACCAGTGCACAGTATATTCTTTTGAGAGACTGACGACATGCTCACAGTTACCTTCACTGGAGCCTGCGTAAGAAATACATGAGAAGGTGACGTCTGAGCATGCGCAGAACCTTCAACACAGACTTCTCTGATTGGACAGAGGAACACAGAAGAGAACGCCCACGTGAGTAAAGATAACTTTTATTGGTTGACGTCTGCTTGTTGTTTTAGAATGAGGATTGGGTTTAAAGACTGTGGGTGTTTCTTCAACTATGGCACCTTTGGCACTGTTAACCTTTTGAAATGCAACTCACCCAATAAACAGTAACAACGTCCATGTGTTTGCTATAGTCTTATTCAGCTGATCTTGACTGTTTGTGATTTTAAGATGTTTGCAATAAATGTTTTGTTATGAATTGCCTTTGTGTTTTAATTTGTATTGTTTTCTGAGGTTCATTTATAATATTATCAAGATTTTGTACACCAAAAACATAATAACTTAGAAATAATAGGCTATTTTCTGTCCAGTTTTTAACCCCCCTCATCAGAATGCTCTGTTTGAATAGGTGTGGCGGACTTTAGACTCGGAAGTAAACGCTAACAGTTGTGTATGTTTGACACAGCTTATATTCCTCATAGATGTACGCTGCTGTGATTTAGGTTAAAAATGCATAAATAATCAGTATATATCAAACGATCTGTAACAGACAAAGCATTAGTGGTCACATAATAAACAGTTAAATAACAGTTACTCACACTTGTGTGGCGCAATTGCTACATGAATTCCTACAAAATCCTACAGGAAACATGCAAGACTCCTGCAGGAATCCTACAGGAAACCTAAAGCATTAGTGTTCAGTTCTTATAGGACTTCTGCAGGAATCCTAATGGACTATTATGAATACTCATCCTGTTGGACTGCTGAAGGGATATTCAGGGCCTCCTGTATAACACTTTTTAAAAGCAATGTTATGCGTGTCTCAAATTTAAACACCAACAAAAATAAAAAACGACTTCAGAAAATGTTAATTATTAATTATTTATTAGTCAAAAGAGCTTAAAAAGATAAAATGAGACAAGTGTGAAGAAAATGAACACTCTGAACAAAACATGGCCCATCATTCCGCAGAAACCAATGACTCCGGGGAAAAAAGAAGAGAGACATTTTTGCCTTAACTTAGCTAATAAAATATGTATAAATATAATTACATGCATAAGTTACAGTGAATTTACCCTCACCTCTTATGTGCTTCACCACTCATGTTGCAGCGTAACAGTGTCCTTCTTATGTTGCCTGAGAAATATGAGTATACACTACATATATAAATGCTGAAATATAAGGTACTGTAATTATAAGAACTGTAAATGATCATCTTGCAGATTAGTTGATATGTGAAACAAAATGTGTAATGAATTACACATAAAAAATAAATTAGAATGTAAAACCTGCTAAGGAGTTTATGTTCATCATTCATTTTTTCTCGTAAAGCAGCCCGAACAAACTTTCGTGGAGTTGCTGGAAATTTCTTCAGAACAGTGTCTGAAAGAGAAATGTAAATAAACTTTAGTGTCAGATACTTGTTATGAGAGCACTTACAGTTTTTCTCAGTCGCTTTGGTGCATTTCTCAGATCAGAAATGAAATTTTCAAAACTACTTGTTCAACCTCCACATCATCTAGTCAGTTGCGCACATCATAAAACCAGTTTCTCATTCTTTTGAACATGTTGTGATTGCTTTGGTACATTCATGCAACTGATTATGTACATTTGTCTGCGGTTTCCTACATTATCAGTTGCTATTGTCATGTTGCTCAAAATGTATTATATAGTTTTCTGTGCTAAAGTCTTACCCCTCAAAACATCAAGTCATTAGTTCATCATATAAGTCATTAAATGCAAAATGGTTGATCTAGTTGTCATTAACTGTCAAGTATATTTTCTACACATTTCTATTAGACATTTTGTAAATTTGCCATGAATTGTGCAAGTGAACCTTGACTTTTACTAATGGAGAGAATATAGATCAACCAATGATAAACCAGTTCTCTAAAATAGCTCAAAGGTGCATCTCATGAACCTTCACTTGGAAAGCATATATAGACAGAGGACAACACAAGAGTTACAAATTCTGACAATGGATGAACATCCAGAAAACCACCAGGGTCAACAGCCGAGAGGAAGAAGAGGAGTAAGGAAGCGCGGTGGAAGGGTACAGAGGCAAAACAGAGGAAAAGGCAGAAGAGGCCAAGGACAGAGGTGCATATCAGATGAAATAAGGGCCACTATTGTGGACCGTGTTGTCAATCATGGCCTTACAATGGCTGAAGGGTGCAGCTAAATATTGGGAGATCGGCCATGTCCTCAATAATTCAAACATTTCGAAACAGCTCTTTCAATCAATATCCCACATACAGTAATGTGTAAATTTGTACTTTTGAAATGGATATATGGCATACATTTCAGTACAGTAACTGTCATGCAAACTGTTGCCATAGTTGACAGCAGGTAATACTAACAGAGTGCAGTGTTATATTGACAACATGACTAAGCATTTTGACTATCTTGTTTGTGAACAATGACACAAGGGCGTTTTATTCTGATGGCACTGATATGTTCATTGACATACAGGTGCATCTCAGTAAATTAGAATGTCGTAGAAAAGTTAATTTATTTCAGTAATTCAACTCAAATTGTGAAAATCGTGTATTAAATAAATTCAGTGCACACAGACTGAAGTAGTTTACATCTTTGGTTCTTTTAATTGTGATGATTTTGGCTCACATTTAACAAAAACCCACCAATTCACTATCTCAACAAATTAGAATATGGTGACATGCCAATCAGCTAATCAACTCAAAACACCTGCAAAGGTTTCCTGAGCCTTCAAAATGGTCTCTCAGTTTGGTTCACTAGGCTACACAATCATGGGGAAGACTGCTGATCTGACAGTTGTCCAGAAGACAATCACTGACACCCTTCACAAGGAGGGTAAGCCACAAACATTCATTGCCAAAGAAGCTGGCTGTTCACAGAGTGCTGTATCCAAGCATGTTAACAGAAAGTTGAGTGGAAGGAAAAAAGTGTGGAAGAAAAAGATGCACATCCAACCGAGAGAACCACAGCCTTATGAGGATTGTCAAGCAAAATCGATTCAAGAATTTGGGTGAATTCACAAGGAATGGACTGAGGCTGGGGTCAAGGCATCAAGAGCCACCACACACAGACCTGTCAAAGAATTTGGCTACAGTTGTTGTATTCCTCTTGTTAAGCCACTCCTGAACCACAGACAACGTCAGAGGCGTCTTACCTGGGCTAAGGAGAAGAAGAACTGGACTGTTGCCCAGTGGTCCAAAGTCCTCTTTTCAGATGAGAGCAAATTTTGTATTTCATTTGGAAACCAAGGTCCTAGAGTCTGGAGGAAGGGTGGAGAAGCTCATAGCCCAAGTTGCTTGAAGTCCAGCGTTACGTTTCCACAGTCTGTGATGATTTGGGGTACAATGTCATCTGCTGGTGTTGGTCCATTGTGTTTTCTGAAAACCAAAGTCACTGCACCCGTTTATCAAGAAATTTTGGAGCACTTCATGCTTCCTTGTGCTGACCGGCTTTTTAAAGATGCTGATTTCATTTTCCAGCAGGATTTGGCACCTGCCCACACTGCCAAAAGCACCAAAAGTTGGTTAAATGACCAGCATGACTAATCGGGAGAAGCCGATTAGTCACCAGAAGAGACGGACGGCAGCGCGTAAGTGTTGTTGTAATACTTGTTGGTAGATCTGTTGTTTAAATTATTTACTTGCTGCTAGGAAGGAATACTTCGTTTCCTACCTATTTCTATTCTGCTTTTTCGTTGAGGTTGATATTTTTGATTGCACTTACTGGTAATTATAATAATTTGCGCCTCGGCTAAGAAGGAGCCTGTGTCATTTGCATTTGCTCCTTGCGCTAAGTGTTAGTTTCGTCTTGAGCTATTAGCACTCCGTTGGGCTATTGGCTGGGCTAATCAGAAGCCAGCCACAGCTGTTTTCACTCTAGTCTGTTAAACTGTGTATTTATTTGATATCTGTGCGCTGACGCGGAAGCGTCGTGTTCAGCCTCCTGGTGTGAAGACCGACGAGTGTAAACACGAATGACTTTTTCCTGCGCGACTTTAACCGAGCAACGAACTTAAGTATCATTTCTATCTTCCCTCACACACTCTCCTTTTCTGTCCTCTTCCTTTCCACCTCTATCATGTGTTTCCAAACCATTCCGGTTGTCTCTCAACCACGCTCTAACATCACACGCAGACGGCAACGTAATCCTGCTAACCTGCGCCCTATCTCTACATCTTCTACCGCACCTCTTTCTTTCTCCGTGGGTCTCTGGAACTGTCAGTCAGCGGTCAACAAAGCTGACTTCATTTCTGCTTTTTCTTTACAATCCACGCTCAGCATCTTGGGCTTGACTGAGACCTGGATTCGTCCAGAAGACTCAGCAACCCCAGCTGCTCTCTCTAACAATTTCTCTTTCTCTCACACCCCTCGTCAAGTTGGCCGGGGTGGGGGTACTGGACTGCTCATTTCAAAGAATTGGACATACTCAACCCACTCTCCCCTATGCAATTACAACTCATTTGAATGTCATGCGACTACTGTAACAGCTCCTATAAAACTCCAGATTGTGGTAATTTACCGCCCCCCTGGCCAAATTCTAGCCACCTTCTTAGAGGAGCTGGACGGGCTGCTGTCCTCTTTCATGGAGGTTGGCACTCCACTCTTAGTCTTTGGCGATTTCAACATTCATCTAGACAAGCCTTATGCTACAGACTTCCATTCACTCCTAGCTTCATTTGATCTCAAACGCCTTACCACTTCTAGCACGCACAAATCAGGCAACCAACTTGATTTAATTTACACACACAATTGCACTGCAGATAACATTCTGGTGCAACCACTACATATCTCTGACCATTTCTTCATTTCTTTTACATTACTTTTTGATACCCATGTGCCATCAACCCCCTTACCGGTTACTTTTAGACGAAACCTACGCTCCCTTTCTCCCTCACATCTGTCCTCTGTAGTATCCTCCTCTCTTCCCTCACCTACCCATTTCTCATCTCTGGATGTGAATGCAGCTACTGACACTCTATGCCAGACCTTAACCTCTTGTCTTGACGACATTTGTCCTCTCTCCTCCAGCCCAGCACGGGTTGCCCCTTCTAACCCCTGGTTATCCGAGGTTCTTCGTGAACATCGGACCAAACTCAGAGCGGCAGAGAGAAAATGGCGCAAATCAAACGATCCGTCGGACCTGAGTAGGTATCAGTCCTTGCTCTCATCTTTCTCTGCTGAAGTCCACACTGCCAAATCCTCACATTTCCACGACAAGATCAACAGCGCTCCAGACATGCGTAACCTCTTCAGAACATTTAATTCTCTCCTCTGTCCCCCTCCACCACCTCCCACCACTTCTATAACAGCTGATGACTTTGCCACTTTTTTTTTTACAGGCAAAACTAGAACAATCAGTAGTCAGTTCTCTCCTCCACACACACACGACCTCCAACCAACCACATCCACTGCTAAAACTCCCATCTTCTCCTTCTGTCCACTCACTGAGGCAGAGGTATCCAAACTTCTCCTCTCCAGCCATCCTACAACATGTCCTCTAGACCCAATCCCATCACACCTTCTCCAAGCAATCTCTCCCACACTCTTACCAGCACTCACACACATCATCAACACATCTCTCCTCACAGGCATTTTCCCCACTGCGTTCAAGCAGGCTCGGGTAACCCCACTGCTCAAGAAACCTACATTAAACACTTCTCTTACTGAAAACTACAGACCTGTCTCTCTCCTTCCATTCATAGCGAAAACACTCGAACGAGTTGTCTTCAACCAGGTCTCATTGTTTCTTTCACAGAACAACAAACTGGATGCTAAACAGTCAGGTTTCAGGAGTGGCCATTCAACTGAGACGGCGCTACTCTCAGTCACTGAAGCCCTGCGAATTGCAAAAGCAGACTCCAAATCATCAGACCTCATTCTGCTGGATCTATCTGCTGCGTTTGACACTGTTAATCATCAGATCCTCCTGTCTACCCTCTCATCTCTGGGCATCACTGGGATTCCACTTTGCTGGTTTGAATCCTATCTCACTGGCAGGTCTTTCAGGGTGGCCTGGGGAGGTGAGGTATCCAAAGCACATCAACTGGTCACTGGGGTTCCTCAGGGATCGGTTCTTGGACCCCTCCTCTTCTCCACATACACGACATCACTGGGTCCCATCATACAGGCACATGGCTTCTCCTACCATTGCTACGCTGATGACACACAGCTCTATCTCTCTTTTCAACCAGATGATCCAACAGTAGCTGCACGGATCTCAGGCTGCCTGGCGGACATCTCGGCATGGATGAAAGAACATCACCTACAGCTCAACCTGGCAAAGACTGAGCTTCTTGTCTTCCCTGCTACTCCAACCCTACAGCATGACTTCACGATTCAGTTAGGTTCATCAACAATTGCCCCATCAACTTCGGTCAGAAATCTCGGTGTAATCTTTGATGACCAATTGACCTTCAAAGAGCACATTGCAAAGACCGCTCGATCTTGCAGGTTTGCACTACACAACATCAGAAAGATCAGGCCCTTTCTGACAGAGCATGGTGCACAACTTCTTGTCCAGGCCCTTGTCATTTCTAGGCTGGACTACTGCAATGCTCTTCTGGCTGGACTTCCATCAAACACAATCAAACCTCTACAAATGATTCAGAATGCAGCGGCACGTCTGGTCTTCAATGAGCCCAAAAGAGCCCATGTTACACCTCTCTTTATCTCCTTGCACTGGCTAGCAGTTGCAGCTCGGATCAAGTTCAAGACACTGATGCTTGCATATAGAACAACCACAGGCTCAGCACCCGCCTACTTCCACTCAATATTACGAATCTACACCCCCTCCAGAAGTCTGAGATCTGCTAGTGAGCGACGCCTCGTGGTACCATCACAGAGAGGCTCAAAATCACTCTCCAGAACATTCTCATTCACCATTCCTGGCTGGTGGAATGATCTTCCCACCCCTATCCGGAATGCTGGATCCCTACCAATCTTTAAGCAACAACTGAAAACTCATCTCTTTCAGCACTACTTGACTTCATCCTAAAAAAAAAAAAAAAAAAAAATTCTTTCTCTTTATTTATTCCTTTCCTTTCTAGCTTGTACTTATTTGAACAATGCCTGAGACTTGTTGTTACAAGCACTTCCTCTGTCTGATTGCCTCTTCTAGACGAATCGCTTTATGTATTCCCCAATTGTAAGTCGCTTTGGATAAAAGCGTCTGCTAAATGACTAAATGTAAATGTAATGACCATGGTGTTGGTGTGCTTGACTGGCCAGCAAACTCACCAGACCTGAACCCCATAGAGAATCTATGGGGTATTGTCAAGAGGAAAATGAGAAACAAGAGACCAAAAAATGCAGATGAGCTAAAGGCCACTGTCAAAGAAACCTGGGCATCCATACCACCTCAGCAGTGCCGCAAACTGATCACCTCCATGCCACGCCGAATTGAGGCAGTAATTAAAGCAAAACGAGCCCCTACCAAGTAGTACGTATACAATAAATTAACATACTTTCCAGAAGGCCAACAATTCACTAAAAATGGTTTTTTTTTTTTTTTTTTTTTTTTTTTTTTTTATTGGTCTTATGAAGTATTCTAATTTGTTGAGAGTGAATTGGTGAGTTTTTGTTAAATGTGAGCCAAAATCATCACAATTAAAAGAACCAAAGACTTAAACTACTTCAGTCTGTGTGCATTGAATTTATTTAATCCACGAGTTTCACAATTTGAGTTGAATTACTGAAATAAATGAACTTTGCCACGACATTCTAATTTATTGACATGCACCTGTAAGCTCCATTTAAGCTTTGTACTTACCTGATGAACTGGATCTTGCACCCATGCTTTATATTGCTTTTTCCTAAAACCTTAAAGCAACAGAAAAGAATCCTCAGTTCCACGTCAAATCAGTAATACAATAAAATACAATACAATGTCCACAAGCCAGTACCTTTATGGCAATCACTCCATCTTCTTTTAGTGCTACTTGGAATTGTTCTCTTACTTTGCAGGCACAACTTATACTCCATTGTCTTTACAGAGTTACTGACTACAAGGAAACAATACAGTGCAAAATTAACATATTGAGACCCTGCATCAGAACAAAAAGTAACAAAGATAAGAAATACAAAGTTAAGACTTTAGTGTTACTAAAATGTTTCTTATGATCTTGATTTAAAGGTGTATGCTAACTTACATTAGTTTGGTAGATAAAGTAATGTGTTTGCACAAATAAGTTTTTTTCTTACATTATAAACCAGGCATGAAATGTGTCACTTTTAAAATGAAGAACCCAATAAGAGTCTGAATTTCAATAGTGTTAATCTGGTTTTAACAAAAACCATAATTATTTTAGTACAACCTCGATTAATGTGTGGTTGCCATGGCAACCATGTTTTCGGGTTTATTTATTTTGAACAGTAATGTAACAGTAAAATATAGGCTATAACACCTTTAAATACAGATTTTTTTCATTAAAATAAACCGATAAATAAACGTTGTACTTACAGTAAAAAGTCAGTTGTGTTGCTGGTCTTAAACCGGTTATTTTTTTAGTTGCTACATTAAAATAAGGGTCCGTTATTTTGTTGCTCGCGCACACACGGTGAATTACGGAGCAACTGCGCTGTCTATTGGTGAATCGGGTAAGTAAAACTTAATTTTCCATCAATTAAAATACTTGCACGTAAAAAAGACACCTTAGAACAATGGTGTAGTGAACACAACGATAAAATGCCGACCGAAACACAAGATTTCTTAACAGAGTTAACGTTAAGTGTAATATGTTACCATGGAAACATATAGCAACAATGAAATTATAATGGTTTTGTGTTGCTATTGAAATGTTTAAATCTCTTTGAATATCTATCTATCTATCTATCTATCTGTCTGTCTGTCTGTCTGTCTCTCTGCTTTCCTGACTGTCTGTTTTAAATTGTAGTCCTTTTTTGCCATTATAGACAAAGGCATTAATTGAATGGACAGAAATGGAAGCCTCTCTGGACATTGTAAAGAGAAAAGACATTCTTCAGTCTGTAGTTCATGTACTTATTCTCAAGATGAATGGTGAGATAGGTGAATGAGTGAATGCATGCATATTTTATTTTTTTCTGGTTGAACTATACCTTTCCTGTACAGAAAATAAGGACAAGCTACTGAAACGTCTAAATCAGATGGAGTCAGAGAGAAGGCAAAAAGAGGAGAGCAAGCTGCCTGAAAAGAGAGCAATAAAAAGGAAAAGAATATTCAGTCCAGAAAATACCCCATCATCAAGTCCAGAAGAGATTTAAAAAAGTAAAATCTAACTTCCTGATAAATTATATCAACATTGTTTAAGTGACAATGCATGTGTTTTTGTTGTTCTGTGACTTTAATTTTGTCTCTCAACTGTGGAAAAAACACAAAATGGCACATTAAACGACCTGAGAAAAGAAATCAAGGCCTTGAGAGCAGAGAATCAGCAACTAAAGGCCCTGAACTTTAAACTGCAAAATGGTAGGCTATTGATATACGATTATAGATTTTTTGCTATGAATGAACGGGTTCATTTAAACATTGGTTTCTTTAATTAGAGATTATTAACAGATTTGCGGAGTTACTGCCTAACAGCAGTGTAAAGAAGCATGCTGTGCAAACCTCCCTAACAAGTGCAGCTTGCAGCGCTGCCCTTCAACCAGCCAACTCTTCACATCTTTAGTTCTTCTGGACTGGACCATGTGAGAATACTATTTTTAGATTTTCTTTTCACATCATTTAATAAGTCTATTCTTTTGTGTGTGTGTGTGTGATTTAGGAAAACATACTGTATGTACACTGATCTCTGTTTTAAATAGTGCTGTCAAACGATTAATCGCGATTAATCGCATCCAAAATAAAAGTTTTTGTTTACATAATATATGTGTGTGTACTGTGTATATTTATTATGTATATATAAAAGCACACACATACAGTATATATTTTGAAAATATTTACATGTATTAACATGTATATATTTATATTCATCTAATTTATATTATATATAAATATATTTATTATATAAACAACATATTTTTCTTAAATATATACATGCATGTGTTTGTATTTATATATACATAATAAATATACACAGTACACTCACATATATTATGTGAACAAAAACTTTTATTTTGGATGCGATTAATCGCGATTAATCGTTTGACAGCACTAGTTTTAAATGTATGTACAAAGATAAATAACTCTGTTTTAAATATATGTACAATGATAAATAACTCTGTTTTATATATGTACACTGATCTCTGTTTTATATATGTAGCTATATACACAATGATAAATAGCTGTTTTTATATAAATAGCTCTGTTTTATATATACACACTGATCTCTGTTTTATATATATGTAAAATGATAAATAGCTCTTTTTTAAATATATGTACAATGATAAATATCTCTGTTTTAAATATATGTACAATGATAAATATCTGTTTTTAATATATGCACAATGATATTTAGCTCTATTTTATATAAATGTACAGTGATAAATGGGATCCTTATGGCCTCCTTATGCATACAGTAGCCTATATTGCAGACTGAATCAGGTTGTATTATAACACTTTTGTTTTATTTTGGATTGTTTGTTAGTATGCATTTTGGAGTTTGGAAAATATGTTTGGGCCAGTTGAATGCATAATTTTTTTACACAATATGCTTCACTGTGTATATCATTATTTGAAAAAATCCTTTGTAAACAGGAAAAAAAAAACATTAACATTCCAGCAAAACCATGAATTTTACATCCTGCAGGAATCTTCTCATTTCTGTGTAGGATGTTACGCAATCCTACAGTGGACATACCTTCAGGAATCCTATAAGTACATAAGAAATCCTGCAGGAGTGTTATATTCCTGCAGGACATAACACAGTCATACAGGGACAACCCTACAGGACTCCTGCAGGAATATACCCTGTCCTGTAGGATTTTTATTCAGTCCTCCAGGATTCCTGCTGGATCCCTGTACATAAAACCAAAATCTTACAGGATTCCTGCAGGATTTTTTTTGTAAGGCATTACTGTCAGATCCAATATAGTCGGCACAGCAGCATCTTTCAATCTTCCGGAAAATCCTGGGGTAAAATGAAGTGAACAAAAGTTCTGACTGTTCTGACATGGTCTGGAACTTCATTAAAAACAAAGTTTCAGTCAAGTGAAGCAGGCGTTGATCTTCTGTGGAGGCGTGGTTTAGCCACACTATTACATCATAAAGTGGCACATTCCACAACCTGTTGTTTTCAAGTATAGGTCTCTGCAGGAAAGTAATGGGAGTTACCAGATCTGGGCATTTTTAGACCATGTTACCTGATTGACTGACGTCATAGTGATGGTAGGTTTAGGGGTGGGGTTAGGTAAGGGGGATCATTTTGATTGCATGATTTAGAAACACCTAGCAGTCTGAAAACACTCAAAAATTCAGAAACCCCCACTTTTGCTCTGCAGAGACCTCAATATTGTTTTGGCAGATTGGCTTCAATATAAGCTGATTTTAGACTAACAAGAAAGTTTTGAGTTCTGAAACTCACAGGATATTTTTACAGTACAATGACCTCTTACATGTCAAAACATCAAGGGAATTTTGATTTTTCAGTTCATGACCCCTTTAAATAAAGCCATATGTCACATAGTCAACTGTACAAAGAAAGTGAGACTTTTTTTTTTTTTTTAGTTAGTTTTTTATATTATTTTTATTTATTTTTTTACACCACTCTAACATTATTAAATATTTCCAATGTACTGCTTGTAGCTCAGACGCGTAATCTCAGGTCTACCACAACCTCGATAAAAAACAGGAAGTTTTCAGAGTTTTTAGAGCTGGCTAGTAGGACATTAGGATACATACACATAGTATGAACTCTCTATATGTAGGCTATGTATATAAATTATGTGGATGCGATGGCAATCATTTGATCGCGATATTACAAAGCGAATGCCTAGGTGGTTGATTAACGCTTTGTAGTAAAATAATAAAATATTTTCTGAAATACATCACGATCTAGGATTTATCTCTATACCCAGCTACAGTAAGCCACGTGACACTGTGACTCCTGCTCCGGGAAATCCTATTCTGGGCCCGCTTCTTCCAGGGATGACACACCTACCAGCTCAAGTTATTATAAACCATCGCACAGCATTCATACAGTCGTATTAAACTGACGCATCCAACCTCGGACTGGCAGTTTTAAGGACGTATTCTTCTGAAACGGTGAGTCTTGCTTTTGTGGCAATATTTGGAAGACGAATCTTGAAAGGATAAATTACGTTAGGACAGCTACATTTAACTTGCTTAGTTGTGAATGTGTCATGATGAACGAATGAAGATGTAAAGAACGGAGAACAATGCATTTTTAAGCAACGCGGAACAGCCTGCCTTTATATGCAAAACATTACAATCGTTGCACTTTTCAGTCGTGGAAAACTGTCGCAGCCTATTTGAACTTTAACTTAAAATAATCATGATCTTTACACGCATATCATTAGTTGAACAAATCAAAATAAACAGTAGTTTAATTTGTGACGTCGTTATAATCGCAGGCTTTTACTGTTCTGTCGTGCCAACGCATTCACTAATTTCTTTCAGATGTCATGGGATAGGGCAGTTTTTATCGTCGCTAAAGTTAAAGATTGGATCAATGTAATTCTTTCATTTCCGCGTTCATCCTCAGACTGCATGTTTTACGATTGGTGCACATTGCACATGGCCAGCCCTCCTGTGACGTTACAGCATGCGGAAGATTTGATTGATTGACTTGAGACAAATGTGTTTGTTTTATGTGTGTTGCCTGTGGAGAGTTAACTTATGGAAGCATGTGTGTAGCAAAATTCAATTTGCAATGTAATATGCAAAATGGCAATGCAATATGTAAAATGGCAATTTATTTCTGTATTTAAATTTACATTTTCCCATACATATGTGCAACATTTAGTGCAAAATGAAAATGAAAATTCAATTATATAATTTAAATTTGTCATTTGCTACACTAGTTTTAATATGCATATTAAAAACATATTTTAAAGCTTTATAAGTTGCAAAATGAAAATGTATTACCCAAATTGATTAGATATGTTTAAGGGAAAGGGAAGTGGTGTGTGGTAACCCATACTTGGAATTTGTGCTCTGCATTTAACCCATCCAAGTGCATACACACAGTAGTGAACATATACCTGGAGCAGTGGGCAGCCAATGCTGCGGCGCCCGGGGAGCAGTTGGGGGTTTGGTGCCTTGCTCAAGGGTCTCACCTCAGTCGTGGTATTCCCTGCCGGACCCGAGACTCGAACCCACGACCTTCGGGTTACAAGCCCAACTCTCTATCCATTAGGCCACGACTGCCCCATTTAACATGTCAAAATGATCATTTAAATGCTGTTTTTCCTAAATGCATTTAGACTTAGGGGTAGGACACTTGGGATTGCATTTTCATCGTGATACCACGTGATAATTGTAGCAAAATGCAATGAGAGTTTCAAAATGCAGTCTGAGCCAAAGGTGCAGCAAAAGGGTAGCAAAATGGTGATTTAAATGTCTTTTATTTTTCTTAAATGCATTGAGACTTACATATATGACGTTTCAATTGCATTTTCATTAAATACCCCGCGATGAATATAGTTTAAAGGGGTCATATGATGCGATTTCAAGTTTTCCTTTCTCTTTGGAGTGTTACAAGCTATTTGTGCATAGATAAGATCCCTGAAGTTGCAAAGACTAAAGTCTCAAAACCAAAGAGATATTCTTTATAAAAGTTAAGACTCTGTCACGCCCACCTAAAACGGCTCATTTAAACACCCCCCCACATGTCTACGTCACAGTGTGGGGAGATTTGCAAAACACCGCCCAAATGTACACGCAATGAAAGAAGGCGGGACTTTTATTCTTGCTGTAGTATTAGCCCCTTTTGCACCGGAGGAACCTTTTCATAATTCCTAGAACTATTTGCGGAAGTACCCGGATGCTCGCGCGTGTGCACTGCAGGAACTAGGAATGATTTTATTTCTAGGAATTCCTTTTACGGGAACTAAATTAGCTCCTACTTCTGTAGGAGTAGGGTCTAAACCCGCGCAATAGGAACTACCAGTGACGTAAGTGTACGTTGATTGGCCGAACGCATGTGTGAAAACACATGCGTTGTTATAATAATAACAGTTTATTATTCAGTTTATAAACAGTTTATATTATCGTGAATAATAACAGTTTATTATTCACGGAGCAGTTTGCAGTAGGCTACAAGATGGAAAACAGCGATAAATGGACCGACGCTGAAGTTCAAGCACTTCTAAACATTTATGCTATGGAGGAAATTTAACGCGATTTTGAAGGAACCAAGAGAAACATGAGAATTTTCGCCTGTATTTCTGCTCAGCTAGTGGCATTGGGCATCCATCATACAGCAAAGCAGTGCCGCGAAAAAATCAAGAAACTAAAGCAGGATTACAAAAAAATTCAAGACCACAACAACCAGAGTGGATCGGACCGAAAAACTAGCAAATGGTACCTGATTCTTGATGGTATTCTTGGCCACAGACGGCTTATGATGGTAATGCAGGGACCAAAGATTCTGCTGTGGGGCTTGTGTAGACACTCAACACAGCGAGCTCAACTTTACCGACCGAAGACATCGCTGAAGGTTAGTGGTTCATGTATAATTAACAGTTAGATTCATATAATTAAGACGTCTGCTGATTTTGCAATTTTATATGACTTAAAAGAGCACAGATAGTATAGTTTTCTGCACTATACGAGGGGGCACTATTTAGTGTGCTATTAACTATGCTATTTAACATTAGTGTTACTTTCTAAGTGAACACATATCACATTACATACAAAGCAAACGTTAAAGGCCTTTATACTAGCTGGAAATTCATACCAACAAGGTGCAAAGCTTATTCTTTTGAGCAATTACATGTTAACCTGTGTACAATTTTTCAAAAAATTGTCTTGTTGGATATTGTTTTATTCCAGAAGATGGAAGTTTTTTAAATAAAATATCTTAAAAGTTTGTTATGCGGTTTATTTATTGGAGTTATTTGTTTAGGAATTAGGATGTGTAACATTAAAGTATGTCCCGCCACAAAACATACCAGTGAGAAAACTGCTGCCTAGGCAAAAAATTATTGGTTATCATGACAAAGCATCCAATTACTTGTGTTAGTGGGGGCAGGCAATCAAGTAACATCTTAAGAGGAACAAATTATAACAATCAAAAGTTATCAGACTAAATAGTTATGAAAGAAGTCATGAAAGAACAACAGAAAGGCCAAAATATTTTGAAAAACTTTTATTGTAATCATCGTGAAAACACTACTGTTAAAAAAAAAAAAATCATCTTGAGTAACTGTATCAAGGGAGCACACACTCTAACCCCTTCAGTCTCTGCAACAGGTCCCTGTTGTTGCACATCTAGCTGGGGGAATGGGACAGGAACACCCCACTCCTCTCTAAACTCCTCGCCATGGCTCTCACAGAAGTTGTGAAGTACACAGCAGATGAGCACCATGGACTTGACCAGCTCCCATAATGCAGACAGACGCAGAACCCTGGCTTCATGCAAACTGCTGGGTAGCCCGGCAAAAACATTCCAGAATAAACCTTTTCCATCAACAACTGCCTGCAAGACAAAGGAATACCACCCCTTTCGATTGAAATATTCTGTGTGGTATTCCTGGGGAGCCAGAATAGGGATATGGGAGCCATCAATAGCCCCCACACATTGGGGTAACCCCCATCTTTGCTCGAAGTAAAGGGACAGTTCTTTCAGCTTTTCTGCATTTGGCATCTGAATGACTTCAGGCAACAGGATGGTTTCAACAGAGGAGCAGAAGTCTTTAACACAGTCACAGGCAGTTGAAATGCCAACTCCGAACAGATGTGCAACACTTCTGTACTCAGCGATAGTTGCAAGTTTCCACACCGCAACAGCAACTCTTTTTTGGAGAGGCACAGACAAACGATTGTTTGTGTCCATTTTATTCAACGCTGGCTTCAGACGGCGACAGATGTACTGAAAAGTCTCTCTGGACATTCGGAAGTTTTGGATCCACTGATCATCTGTAAAACCAGGAACCACAATTTTCCACCAGTCATCAATTCTGTTGTGGACCCAAACTGATGGCGAAGAATGTTGAGCAATGATCCGTAGCAATGTCTGAAACACAATGCGGTCCGCCTTTTGAAAATCAGCTATAGCCTATAAATATTTAAGGACAAAAGACTTGAGTTGCTTTTAAAAAATTCATGAGTCCTTTTCCTCGAGTCGAGTCAAGTCTGGAGTCATTTAAGATCGAGTCTGAGTCAAGTCTGAAGTCTATAAAAATGCGACTCGAGTCTGAGTCACTAACTCGAGTGCCCATCTCTGGGGCAGGGGTTCAAATGTAAAAAAATAAATAAATAAATAAAAGGGGCAATGTGAAAAAAAAAAAATATAATTATAGGTCAAAAGTTTGGATACATTAATATTTTATATTTTTGCAATAAGTCACTTATGGTCATCAAGCTTGCATTTATTTGATCAAAATTTTAATATAATTTAAAATACATTTCATGCAATGCTGATTTATTAGCAATGTTGGAAACCGGTTATATTTTTTTTCAGGATTCTTTGATGAATAAAAAGTTAAATAAGAGCAGCATTTATACAAAATATAACTTTTGTAACAATATACACTACCGTTCAAAAGCTTGCGGTCAGTATTTTATTTATTTATTTTTTTAAAGAAATTAGTTTTTATTCAGCAAGGATTTGTTAAATTGATAGAAACAGTGATAGAAAAGATAGATATTGTTAGAAAACATCTCTATTTTGAATAAATGCTGTTCTTTTTAATTTTTTATTTATCAATGAACCCCAAAAAAGTATCACAGGTTCCAAAATAAATAAATAAAATTAAAATAAACAGCAAAACATTAATCAGCACAGCCGTTTCCAACATTGATAATAAATCAGCATATTAGAATGATTTCTGAAGGATCATGCACTGAAGACTGGAGTAATGATGCTGAAAATTCAGCTTTGAATCACAGAAATAAATGATATTTTAAAGTATATTAAAATAGAAAAACATTCTTTTAATTTCAAATATTTCACAACATTACAGTTTTTCTGTATTTTTGATCAAATAAATGCAGGCTTGATGAGCATAAGACACTTTCATAATGCTGCATAATTATCAAAAATGGTAATATAATAACGTCCTTTCACGTCACAATTTCGCCAGCCTACACTTCACATAATAGGCCTGAATAGGTGGCACTTGGGCTTCATTAACTATGAGAGTTTCATGAAATAGTAAACGGTGAAGGTAGGATATCATACATAAATATAAGTGAATTTAATAGCCTACTGATTACCATTATTGTGAGTTTTGTTTTGTGCAGTGCTTTTGTAGTCATTCAGCATCCATTTTCTCAGCGATGTAATTTGATTTATAAAATGAGACAAACCGCAGATCCAGATCGCTTCACAAATAAGCTCGTCTGTCCCATGTCATTTTCTGCGATTTATGAATAAGAACGGAAAATGACCACTCTACTTCACATTATTGTCCAATGAAATTTGAACTTGAGCCAGATCATGATTGGTTGGTGTATTATACATTACAAACGGGCATTGGTGAATTATGTAATATTCTAAAATATATAATATATGGATTTTTAATTAAATCGACACACTAGCTTTGATTATTGGTGAAAAAAAGTTTAAAATATAGTTTGGTTTATTTTTTTTCCTTCCGTCGACCCACTCACTGAAAGAGCCATATATGGTTCGAGAGCCTCGGTTTCCGAACAGACTGTGGACACAGTTGCCAAGTCCGCGTATAATACGCGACTTTGGGCTTCTTTTTTTTTTTTTTTTGTAAAGCTGCGTGAAAAAATCCCTGGTCGCGGGTTGCGGTTTTTTGGGCTTATTTAAAAAAATATGGGAATATATATTTGCAAAAATATGGGAATATACATTGGCATATACATTGTTGCTCAGACATGCTGACAAGCAACTTCGTTTATTTATGTTCGCCGTATTCTCCAATGCATTGATTGACACTCTGTCTGCTCGCAGTTAATAGCCAACCAGTGCAATAATATAAGTGCTGTAATGTAATTTGCCAAATGTTCCGCCCCCTCATTGGAGAAAAATCACATTCAGAAAGAAGGCGCGTGATGCTGAAATCCAAGCGATGATAGAAGTAGACGTAGAGGAGTGAGATGACTTTCTTTTAGCCTAATTTTTACAATGTTTTTGTAATGTATTAATTATCACGGGCTGTAATAAAAAACAAGTAGCCATATCCTAAAACTAAGAGTAAATACATTTGGCTCGAATAGCCTGGCAAGATGTCTTAAAATGTATTTCTTTTTTTAACATTTAAACTTAGACCACATTATTAGATTACCTTTTGACTTCATGAATACACATAAATGACAGCTTAATGATTTTTAAAATATTTTTTATAATTTTTTAAATAATATTATATAATATAATATTTTTTAATATAATATATATTATAATTTAATATATAATTTAATATAATATTTTTTATATTTTTTCTATAATATTTATGTGGCATTTAGTTTTTTTATGTCATTTATTTGATAGTTATGTATACATTATTTTATTTTAAATGGAAGAAAAACCTGTTTTTGACCTCAAAATAAAGCACTTTCCCTCTGTACATGGCTGTGGGGACAAGCAGTTTTGTGGTGCTTGGAATTCTTTATAATTAATTTAAAACGAATATTGCCACATTGATGGCTCAAGAAGGTGTAATTGTTCAAATAACACATTGTTTCATTTTAAAATATATATATAAAAAAATTAACCATGTGTTTTTCAAGTGTAATATTTCTGTAAAGGCTAGGGACAGAAAAATGAACATTTCCATAGAATGACCCCTATATATTTTAGGCTATAAATATGTGGCTATGTTACAGCTCCCCTTTGAAGCTCTTGTGCTTTTCTCCTTTTCCATCTCTCTAATCCTATTCTGCTCACAGGTGATTGGAGATGAGTTTTGTACCCACTTTTGTTGCAGTTTGCTAATTTTTGTAAAATAGCTATTGTTTTTGCTTTTCAGATAAAATAGTGGTTTCAGTTTAATTTGTTGCAGGCTCATTTATTGGTAATAAATAATTGATAATAAATAATATTGATGATAATAAATCATCAAAAAAATATTGGGCTTGTTTTTGAAGCTGCGGTTGCTTATTTGTCTCGCGAGATTTGACAACTGTGACTGTGGAATATCAGTCAGTCGAGCAAAACCATAGACTGTATAAAAACAAAGCAAAGCGCACGCAACCCATAGCAACATCTCAGATTGACAGATATGTAAAAATAAACAGGAATTTTCCGACTTTTGAGTGATTAGTTACCGTTTTGTACACGTTGTCATGTTTTAGAATTCAATTTAGGATTTAGAATTAGAATTCAAATGCATTTTGTTTTATTGACCACAATATCATTGATATTTGTCTGAGAGGGGCACTTTTGAATAATTTTGAAAAAGGGCAAGGGCTCGAGCCCCCAAAGCAAACCCCCCCACTCCCACTCCCACTGTGTAAGGTGGCAAATAGGTAAATAAGTGTAGAATAGCACTGTCTGTTTGCTTATGTGCATTAATCCGAGTGTAAACGGTGAGAGATGTTGAGGCAGGTGAAAAGCGTTTGGTTAATGGTGAATATTGACCTATCGTGCGTCCTGTTGCTGAGCCCCGCCTTGATGTGATAATTGACAGCTAGGGGGCGTGCTCGGCTCGGAATGCATTTTCAAATCCACAATGACTTAAACTATATTCATCGCAGGGTATTTAATGAAAATGCAATTGAAACGTCATATATGTAAGTGTCAATGCATTTAAGAAAAATAAAAGACATTTAAATCACCATTTTGCTACCCTTTTGCTGCACATTTGACTCAGAATGCATTTTGAAACTCTCATTGCATTTTGTTACAATTATCACGCGGTATCACGATGAAAACGCAATCCCAAGTGTCCTACCCCTAAAGCCTGTGTTATACTTTCCGCGTGGGCAATCCGGACGCATACACGGACAGCGCGGACGCGGACTACTTGTATTTATACTACCGAAAGCGCACGCTGGTGGTCCACTTCCCGGAGGTGTTCCATACATGCGCGGTAGATCGGCTTGAACAGTAAACAAACATGCGAACAAACAATTGCCCAGAGTTATTGCACATCTGGCTGTCTTTATATTGTTTTATTGACGGATTGTACAGGTTCGAGTAGCAACGGGCATCTTCACACAGCCTGCGCATGCGCAGTTGGTGCTTTTGTAGCCAAATGAGAGGTACGCGGATGTCCGCGCAGAGCCTCCGCGCACACCCTCTGATGACGATTTTTACATCACGCGGACCATAGCGGACTCGCGCACGCGGAAAGTATAACATTAAGGCTTAACACAGGCTTAACACAGGCTTAAGTCTAAATGCATTTAGGAAAAACAGCATTTAAATGATCATTTTGGTACAGTTTTTGCTTGGACGTTAAACATATCTAATCAATTTGGGTAATCCATTTTCATTTTAATTCTGCAACTTATAAAGCTTTAAATATGTTTTTAATTTGCATATTAAAACTAGTGTAGCAAATGGCAAATTTAAATTATATAATTGAATTTTTATTTTGCACTAAATGTTGGTCATATATATGGGAAAATGTAAATTTAAATACAGAAATACATTGCCATTTTGCATATTACATTGCAAACTGAATTTTGCTACACACGTGCTTCCATATTAACTTGTGTATGGGTTAATTTACATACTACAGCCAACAGACACAAAATATGCACCAGGGACATAAAAGATGCTTTTTTTCTTTTCTGAATGCAACCATAAATAATAAAACATCTGCTCATGGTGTTTTAATAGTTATTTCAAATGTTATTTTGATCACTTTTCTCTGGAATGGTCAGATAAAATGTGTAGGTGGATTTTCTACAAGTTTACAATAGTATATATCATTAAGATTTAAAAAAAAAAAATCCTGTGCAAGATATGTAATTTATCAATATGATATTATGACCATATATTATAACTAACATCAAATCTCCAATTCATGCTAAAACAGTAAATTTATTATTGAAAAAGTTTCAAGATATAAATATAATAGTTTAAATTGTGCCATATTTTTCTGTAACAAAGTACACCTTGCTTGTCAAAAAGCAACTGTCCATAGATGACTTAGTAGCACCTAATCCAATAATCCTTTGATATTTGTGAGGCACTAAATGACAGATTAATAAATAAACACCAGAGAAAGGGGTGTCCATTAGAATGCACGCACAGGCTGAAGGGGTTAAAGAAAAATTACACTTTCTTCCTTGAAGAACAGTTAGATTGCATGCAATTACCTGATATCACTAGTTTAGGGTAAGGAACGATGAAAGTGTTGGGCAACATTCTTCGCGGTTGGTGTTACAATTGTGTGGGTGTGTTTGAGAAGAACTTTGATTGGCCGACTTTTCTTGTTACAAACAAAAATCTGTAATTTAGACTTGATGAAATCAAGGATTTATCAGCACTTTATCAGTTATAATCCCAGTTTAGAAAGACAACAAGCTAGGTGTTGTCATCTGACCCTTGGCAGCGCTATCACGAATTCGTCCTAAAGAGATAAGAAGTTGAGGTGTGTTCACTCATGAAAACTAATTCTGCTGACCTTTATATTATTGGATTTTTCACGCATATTACAAACTGACATAGACAGAGGAAGCTTTTTAAGGTATCGGAGAGCGAATGAAAACCAGCATAAATGTTTAATCACATTGTGGGAATAAAATCACATGACCCTGAAGTAGTCGCATGCACAGATTAGCACTATATCTCTGTCATTTTACTGCATTTTGGTCTCTAATCTCTACATTCCTTCAAATTAGACTTTGTGAGGAGTACTAGTGGGAAGAAATATGGACGCTGATCAGCTGCTCGGGGCCTCAATCATCAGGATCCCACCTCACCACTACATCCATGTGCTGGATCAGAACACCAACATTGCACGGGTGGAGATCGGCCCTCTCACCTATATACGTCAGGACAATGAGAGGTAACCTAGAAAATGTCAGGTTAACTACTGTATTATGCAACAGCTCTTGAAATACAGGTTCCCACTGGTTTGGTCTTTTTTAGATTTGATCTAAACAGATTTTTAATTTTAATGTATACAAAGAAATTGTAGTGGCTAAACTGGGGCATTATATGTAGGAGATTTGCCAATTAGGAGAGTGTCTGGATTCAAGCTGTGATGAAAGAGAGAGTTGCTGGGATACATCCTCCAATGCCCAGAATCCAAACAACAGCTGATATGAACTATTTATTAATAGTGTTTAGGTCAATGTTTTATGTTTCATAGTTTTATTTTTAGTTTATCAGTTTCTTTTTCACTCTTCTTTACAAAACTTCATCTGAAACTTTATTTTTTTCACTATTTCAGTTCAAAAGCTTGGGGTTATTAAGATTGGTTAATGTTTTTGAAAGAAGTCTCTTATGCTCACTAAAGCTGCATTTATTTGATCAAAAATACAGTGAAAACAGTGATATCGTGAAATAATTATTACAATGTAAAAAAAAGTTTTCTATTTTAATGTTTTTTTTTATTATTCCTGTGATGGCTGAATTTTCAGCATCCTTACTCCAGTTTTTAGTGTAACATGATCCTTCTGAAATCATTATAACATGCTGATTTGCTGCTCAAGAAACATTTCTTATTATTATCAATATTAAAAACAGTTGCGCTGCTTAATATTTCTGTGGAAACTGTGATATTGTTTTTCTTTGATTAACAGAAAGTTCAAGAGAGCAGCATTTATTAGAAATATTAGAAATATTTTGTAACATATATGTCTTTACTGTGACATTTGATCAGTTAAATGCATCCTTGCTGAATAAAAGTATAAAAAGTACTGACCCCATACTTTTGAATGATAGTGCTTGTGTTCTGATATTACATATGATTCACTGAAATCATCCTCCTGTTTTCTCTTAGGGTTCTGTTTGCCCCTGTCCGCATGATCATGGTGCCGCCCAGGCACTACTGTGTTGTGCTCAACCCTGTTGCACGTAATGATGAAGGCCAAGTTCAGTTTGATGCATCAGGTCAAGCTAAGCTCAGACATGCTGACTTGGAGATCCGCCTGACCCAGGACCCGTTCCCCCTCTACCCTGGTGAAGAGATTCAAAAGGTATGAAGTTATTGTATGCTTGAGAAACATGTTGCTTTGCAGCTTGTGGCTTAAGAGCTCAGACTTGTGGGTAGTTTCAACAGGTGGTGGTTTCTGTCAAAAGTGTCAAATCTGTGTCACACCTACGTTTTTTCCATTAGCTCACGTTGACTAGATCACAAGAAGTACCATTTTGCAGCAGTAGTTAATGCCTTTTTCTATTATCATTATTATTTATTAGAATCATTATTTTACATTCTAATATAATTATTAACAATGATTACCATATTTCTTCTTCTTATTATTGTTATTAAATACTTGGTCTTTTTCTCTGTCTCTCACAGGATGTGACGCCCCTGCAGATTGTGTATCCAGACACAGCCCTGCGTCTGCAGGCCCTGCTAGACTTTGAAGAGGAGGGTGGAGAGAAGAGGGTAGCAGGAGACGAGTGGCTGTTTGAGGGACCAGGTACCACTGCTGCACAACTAGCATTAGCTTTACAGAGTTTTGTGTGACAGCCTGGACTAGTTTACCTGCTCAAAGCAAATGACAGTTTAAAATAATGAAGTTAAAGCATCAGGGAGAAATAAAAGGCAGTTGTTCTTCATGGGGCAATGCTACAGTACATAGAAGAACGCTCTTCAGTTTTTTGTTTCCTACACATGATGAGTGAAGACCAAATAACTTTCAAGAAGGTTTTTTGCTTATTCATTTTTGCCTGCACTGTAAAACCTGATAAGTTCAGAATACTGAGAAACTAACTCAAAGAATAAGTTAATAGAAAATTAAACTAGTACTACACAAGCATATTAATTACAATTTAATTGAAATATTGATAACAAACTCATTGATAATATTGTTTGCATATTTTGCTTTATGGTTAAGTACTAGTTATCTATCTAATGTAACTATCAAAGAGACTATTACTATATTCTAGCATGCATATGTTAAGCAACATGTAGTATATAGTCTTAAAGGTTTGCAGCCCATCTTCAACCTAAACACAGGCTGTACTCTTCACCACAATGGTAACCCTACAAAACTTCAGCATAACCCTGTGAGTCCCCTGTATATTAATTCATGATAGTCATGAAAGGGGAAGTGAATATATTCAGCACTGTTTTTCAGATATTAACTACATTATGCTAGAGGCAGCTAGCTTCAGATGTTAAACAATTGATAGATTAAAACTGAAGTCAACATGAAATGCCGTTTGCAACACAGCTTACCTCCATAATATGACAACAGGATGTTTAATGAAGAAACACTGAAACAGGATATTTAATGAGAAAAAAATGTGAGATGGGACTTGATTTTGATCATCAGGAATTGACTGGATTGTGAAAAGTAGCTGTTACATACCTCAACAGAGCCAGTTGGTAATAAAGATTTGTGAAATTAGCTGAAAAATAAAAGCTGAAAAATCAGAGGCCAAGCAAGATTTTACATGTACAGAGACAGACATTTTCTGGAAAGGCATTCATAGATAAATTCAGAAACATGCAATAAATAGGGGTCAGATTTGAGTCCAGCAGTAGCTTGTTCGGGAATAACTTTCTGGCCTGATAAAAATAATTCTACTTCTAATCTTATACCACAAAATGATTAATCAAAATGATTAATTTTCAGTAAAACAGTAATGATACATATCACAATATAGAAATCCAATCTGTAAAGCTATTTCAAAACAATGTGTTTTGTAAGCACAATACAAATAAACCTAATTTACTTGACTTGAATTTTATTTTCATGTTGACTATGAATAGAAAAAAGTGTAAATTGTGACATCATATGCTGTAAAATGTCTAATCTGGTGAGCTTTTTATTTCTCGCAGGGACGTACATTCCCAGTAAGGAGGTGGCGGTACTTGAAGTCATAAAGGCTACGGTGATCAGAGAGAATCAGGCCATTCGCCTCCGAGCACGCAAAGAGGGCCTGGACCGCAGTGGAGTCCGAAGAGTTACTGGTTTGTTAGATAGTTAAATTATTTACTCGCCCTCATGTTGTTTCATACCTGTATGACTTTCATCCTTCTGTGGAACATAAAGATATTTTCAAAAATGTCCATACATTATAAGTCAGTGGGGTCCAGAGCTGTTTTGTACCCAATTGCCTGTCATTGTATAGGCAAACATAGACGATAGTTCATATTTTGCATGCATATTCAAATACATATGGCTGAAGTTGTGTGCGTTTCAGGTGAGGAATGGCAGGTCAGTAAGGTGGGAGCTTATCTGCCTGGAGCTCACGAAGAGGTGGTGGATATTGTCAATGCTTTCATCCTCACGGACAAGGTACCCTCTTCTGTCCCTTCTCCCTATAGCATGTTTTGTTTCTCCGTTCACACTTTAAGTAGACAGGTAATAAGGGATTGGGAGGTTAATTGGTTAAACAGAAAGGTTAAGGTATAGCACATAGTGATTAAGGATGAAAGCTCTTAACTAATGAAGTCACAGCTTCAGAGCACAATTTTGCCCCGAGCTTAATTAACAATGCCCGACTGTCATTTCCCCCTTCGTTAGAAAGCGTTGCATGTGCGAGCTCTCCGGCCGTTCCGTGACGCCGGGGGCCAAGAGCGCCGCACTGGAGAGGAGTGGCTGGTGACCGTGGCAGACAGAGAAGCTCACATTCCCTCGGTGGCTGAGGAGGTTGTCGGGGTGGTTGACGTAACGACTCTGAACAGCAGGCAGTACTGCGTGGTTCTCGACCCTGTGGGGGCTGATGGAAAACCTCAGCTCGGACAGAAGAGAGTGGTGAAGGTGAGTGAATCGCTCTGTGGTTTCAATACAGGAAAATTACAGCAGTTAATGTTAAGTGCCTATTACTGAAACCCATCATTACGCTCAAGGCTGCTGCACTAGATAAACACCGGCCTAATAAAGAACTCTTAAGTCACACATAAAAATATATGAATGAAACTATATGAATGAAAATGGCATCTGCAAACAAACAAATGAGAGCAAGTTTTTATTTTTTTTTTTGCAATTTTGGCAAAAATAAATCCGATGCTAAGTGTGAGAGATGTGAAGCTTACAACATAATTATCATGAGCATGCATAACAAAAGTTAAGACACTTTATTTTTTAAATTTAACATAAAAAACAGTAATATTGATAAATATATTTTAAAATGTAATTTATTTCTGTGATGCAAAGCTGGATTTTCAGCATCATTACTCCAGTTTTCAGTGTCACATGATCCTTCAGAAATCATTACAATATGCTGATTTGGTGCTCAAGAAACATTTCCTATTTCTTATTATTGCTTAATATTTTTGTGGGAACTGTGATACATTTTTTCCAGGAATCTCTGATAAATAGAAATAATTTATTTGAAATTTAAATTAATTTTACATATTATAATCTAATGTGATGAAAAGCATAACGTTTTGATCATGGCTAATGTATCCAGACATTTTATCAGCCACTGCACTTTCAACCTAATCATAAAATATTGATTGACTAGAGAATCATCACTTGCTATTTAAGTTTTTATGTTGTATGTTGAAACCACTGTAAATTCGATAACACTTTAGTATAGGGACCAATTCTCACTATTAACTAGTTGTTTATTAGCATGCCTATTATTAACATATTGGCTGTTTATTAGTACTTATAAAGCACATATTCTGCATGACCATATTCTACATCCCTAATCCTAAACTTAACAACTACCTTACTAACTATTAATAGGGAGCAAATTAGGAGTTTATTGAGGCAAAAGTCACAGTTAATGGTTTGTTAATGGCGAGAATTAAAATACCTTAAACCTTAAAATAAAGTGTGACCGTAAATTCTAATAGAACCATACATATAGATTATACATTAGATTTCTAATTAAAAGTAACTTGCAAATTCGAAGTATAATAAAAGTAATTTGCATCGACTCCTTTCATCCTATTTCTCTCTGTCTCCTCGTCTCACAGGGTGAGCGTTCGTTCTTCCTCAGGCCAGGAGAGCATTTGGAGAACGGCATTCAGGATGTGTACGTGCTGTCAGAGGAGGAGGGGCTTGTGCTGCGTGCTGTCGAAGCCTTCATTGACACTGAGGGGGTAAAGGACATGTTTGATCATCCTTAATGAATTACTAAAATCACTCATTTAGTACATAATTAACTAGAAATTGAGTGTGTGAACAGCTGTTAAAGTCACTGCATGTGTAGGCTGAAGGTGTTCAACAGGTGCTCTGAACACCTGCGCCCTGCAGTAGAAAAAAGAGCTCTGATTCACTCAAATAGTATTCAAACAAGGAGAGAAATGAGTGAAAATGCAGGGTGTAGATCGACTAGGTTGTTGGAGATTTCAGAACAAAAGAAGACAAATAGAGAGTGGGTGTATTGTGTTTACAGATGTTACCTGTTTCACAAGGTGCTGCCGTTGCCACTTGTTCCCAATAGTTCATATAACCCTTTCAGCATTCCCGAAATGTTTGTCTTTGTTTATACAAGACAAGAGAGTGTTTTTTCACCCACTTGTTTTTTTGTGTTTGTGAACTAGGTTTATGTTTATAGCGCCTTTAAAATTGACAAATCACTTTGTCATAAATTGTGTGAACAGGAAGAACTTGATTTTGGATCAGTGAATATATTGTGTGAATGTAAATCCTCATTGACATTTAGAGCACTAATATGGTAGACAGAGTGGCGAATCACTTCCTTCATTAATTTATTCCCTTCTACCCCATCCCTGTTATGAATACTTTAATTCCCATCCTCATTTTTTTGATAAATATGATTTTAATCTTTTGCATTCCCTTCATTTTTTTTTCTTATCATTCACCTTGGCTTATACACGCACATACACACAGTCTGATCGTATGCCACTTGTGCTGCAGTGTCCGTCCCCACCTTACACTAATGTTTGCCATTGTTACTCCTCCCTCCTTCTTTCTTTCACCCCACCTCCCCACTCCTCAATGCTTCAGCAGAAAGAGGAAGATGAAGAAGAAGGGGAAAGCCGAGCCAAAAGGAGGGGAATACAGCGTCGTCCAGGTGACCGTTGGATGCTGCGCGGCCCAATCGAATACGTGCCGCCCGACACCGTTGAGGTGTTGCTTAGAAGAGATGCTATCCCGCTGGATGAGAATGAGGGCATTTACATCCGTGACATCAAAACTGGAAAGGCAAGATTTGAAGATTATAAAGAATCGGTTGACCAAATGAATTCTTTAAATTTCTAAGATTTTCAGAATCACATTTGGGTGTTTAAACCCTTTTAAGAATAGTCATATGGGAAAATTAGACGATATTTTGAGACTTACAGGCCTGAGAGCATAGAGTTCAGTGTAGATAAAGCAACTGTTCATGCAAGAAGGTTTACAGTGACAAAAATATACAACATCATTTGTTTTAAAGTGTGCATCTAATGACATCATATTTGATTATAAGCTACAGCGGAGGAGAAGATTTTTTGTGAATATTGTCTTAAATTGCAGATTATTCCACACACAAAGAAATGGCATATGACTTCAGAATATTAAAATAACAGATAGACCATAAAGATAAATATTATTATTAATATTTATTTTATGAATACATAAATTTTATACATTTTCTCCATTCAGTTTCATTTTAAGGAAAATTGTGACTAGGACAGTTCTCAAAAATTCTACCTTTTGTGTTTGACGGGTAAAAAATTACAGGTGCATCTCAATAAATTAGAATGTCATGGAAAAGTTCATTTATTTCAGTAATTCAACTCAAATTGTGAAACTCGTGTATTAAGTAAACTCAATGCAAACAGACTGAAGTAGTTTAAGTCTTTGGTTCTTTTAACTGTGATGATTTTGGCTCACCTTTAACAAAAACTCACCAATTCACTATCTCAACAAATTAGAATACTTCATAAGACCAATAAAAAAAAAAAAAAAAACATTTTTAGTGAATTGTTGGCCTTCTGGAAAGTATGTTCATTTACTGTATATGTACTCAGTACTTGGTAGGGGCTCCTTTTGCTTTAATTACTGCCTCAATTCGGCGTGGCATGGAGGTGATCAGTTTGTGCCACTGCTGAGGTGGTATGGAAGCCCAGGTTTCTTTGACAGTGGCTTTCAGCTCATCTGCATTTTTTGGTCTCTTGTTTCTCATTTTCCTCTTGACAATACCCCATAGATTCTCTATGGGGTTCAGGTCTGGTGAGTTTGCTGGCCAGTCAAGCACACCAACACCATGGTCATTTAACCAACTTTTGGTGCTTTTGGCAGTGTGGGCAGGTGCCAAATCCTGCTGGAAAATGAAATCAGCATCTTTAAAAAGCTGGTCAGCAGAAGGAAGCATGAAGTGCTCCAAAATTTCTTGGTAAACGGGTGCAGTGACTTTGGTTTTTAAAAAATACAATGGACCAACACCAGCAGATGACATTTCACCCCAAACCATCACAGACTGTGGAAACTTAGCACTGGACTTCAAGCAGCTTGGGCTATGAGCTTCTCCACCCTTCCTCCAGACTCTAGGACCTTGGTTTCCAAATGAAATACAAAACTTTCTCTCATCTGAAAAGAGGACTTTGGACCACTGGGCAACAGTCCAGTTCTTTACTTTTACTTTACTTTTAGTCATTTAGCAGATGCTTTTATCCAAAGCAACTTCTATCCAAATGAGGACAACAGAAACAATCAATTGTAGTATTAAAACAACTAAAACTGATCCAAAACTAAAAGCTAAACTTTATAAATAGTATATATACACACACATTAAAAAAAAATTAAATAAAAATGAGAAATGCATATGACAAAACTTCTAAACTTAACATTTAAATGAAAACAAAATAAAGCTACAAGCAATTCAAAATATTAAGAGAACAAAAGGTATAAGTGTGCAATAATGATTCTAACATAAAACTAAGCCAAACACCAAAAACAACTACGTGTATGTACACACACACATATATGCGCACACACACACACACACACACACACATATCCATAAATGCAATATTATTTCATTTCCATGTAGTTTGTTGAAGTACTAAAATAACTCAAATTAAATAAAACTAAAACTTAATAAATAACTTATACAGACATAATAGAAAAAACTAATAAAATGACAAACATTACTACAACTGTAACTAAAATTAAAATAGATAACATATACAAATCAAACTACATTAGTTTAACAGTAATCCTAAAAAAAATAACTATGCCAAACATACAAGTAAGAAATGGTTATAAAAACTGAAAGAGAAGTGAAACAAGTAATAGGAAAGAGAATAAATGAAAGCGATACTTATCCCTTGCCGGTGTCCCTGTCCGGTGGAGTCACTCTGTAGAGTCGATGGTCTTTACACACTTTGGTCTTAACACGACCGAGGGCTTCACACGAGGGCTGCCGCGGTATAATAACCTTTTTTTTTTTTTTTTTATACCCCTCTAACAAATCACTAATTGAATTCAGCTGGAAGCACTTTCCTGTTAATCACAATAAATGGCCACGCAAGCACAGACACTAACAAGGTACGCCATACAGTAGGAGACCAAACGCCATTTCAGCACGTCTCCACTCAGTAAACAAAACAAGCGTTTCCTAGCAACGGAAACTGCGCTAAACACTAATGAGACAAGTAAATACACTTACTAGCTACTTTTAACTTCCGCTGATAGACTGCTTCTCTCAAAGAATATTTCTTACACCGTCTTCTGCTGGCGCTTGAACACACTTTCCTGTTAATCACAATAAATGGCCACGCAAGCGCAGACACTAACAAGGTACGACATACAGTACGAGACCAAATGCGATTTCAGCACGTCTCCACTCAGTTCTTCTTCTCCTTAGCCCAGGTAAAACGCCTCTGACGTTGTGTGTGGTTCAGGAGTGGCTTAACAAGAGGAATACGACAACTGTAGCCAATTCCTTGACACGTCTGTGTGTGGTGGCTCTTGATGCCTTGACCCCAGCCTCAGTCCATTCCTTGTGAAGTTCACCCAAATTCTTGAATCGATTTTGCTTGACAATCCTCATAAGGCTGCGGTTCTCTCAGCTGGTTGTGCATCTTTTTCTTCCACACTTTTTCCTTCCACTCGACTTTCTGTTAACATGCTTAAATACAGCACTCTGTGAACAGCCAGGTTCTTTGGCAATGAATGTTTGTGGTTTACCCTCCTTGTGAAGGGTGTCAATGATTGTCTTCTCGACAACTGTCAGATCAGCAGTCTTCCCCATGATTGTGTAGCCTAGTGAACCAAACTGAGAGACCATTTTGAAGGCTCAGGAAAACTTTGCAGGTGTTTTGAGTTGATTAGCTGATTGGCATGTCACCATATTCTAATTTGTTGAGATAGTGAATTGGTGGGTTTTTGTTAAATGTGAGCCAAAATCATCACAATTAAAAGAACCAAAGACTTAAACTACTTCAGTCTGTGTGCATTGAATTTATTTAATACACGAGTTTCACAATTTGAGTTGAATTACTGAAATAAATGAACTTTTCCACGACATTCTAATTTATTTAGATGCACCTGTATATGGTTTATGAAAAAAATAAGAATAAAAAATAAAGAATTTTTGAATTTTGAGGTGAAATATTCCATTATTTTAGTTTAGTAAATTTTGGAAATGTAACACAGTGAATGTAACATAATAAGGCAGTCTCATGTTTCTTATTGAAGAACTACAGTGTAGCTTGAGTTTGATTAATTTAATTAATATTAACAAAACCAAACAAGCTGAAGGGTAAACGGTAAAGGCACACAAACAACATAATGAAATTAAAGTGCTTTATGTCCCAGCTGACTTTATGTCTGTTTCTCAGGTGCGTGCTGTGATTGGCCAGACCTACATGCTAACGCAAGATGAGGAATTGTGGGAGAAAGAGCTTCCAGCCAATGTGGAGACTCTTCTGTCCCAATCTCGTGACCCACTAGCTGACCGCTCGGAGCGAGGAACAAACTTTGCGCAAGCTGAGAGAGATAAAACCAGAGTGGTTTCCTATCGTGTCCCACACAATGCGACCTTGCAGGTGTACGACTACAGAGAGAAGAAGGCCAGGTATGTAATGATACTTGTTTGAGTGACAGTCATATGGTTATGCAGCGTGGTTTAGACATATTTAGGTTCTTCTTAAGAGTATTTTTATTTTTATTATTTATTTATTTTAAATGTAATTTACATAATTTATTTGTGTTAAAGGGGTCATATGACATTGCTAAAAAGAACATTATTTTGTGTATTTGGTGTAATGCAATGTGTTTATGCAGTTTAAGGTTCAAAAAACACATTATTTTCTACATACTTTACATTATTGTTGCTCCTCTATGCTCCGCCTTTCTGAAACGCGTCGATTTTCACAAAGCTCATCATTCTGAGAAGTGAGGCGTGCTCTGATTGGCCAGCTATCCAGTGCGTTGTGATTGGCCGAATACCTCAAGCACGAGACGGAAATGTTACGCCCCTTACCGTATTGTGATGCCGTGTTCCGGCGCGACGAGACTAAAACAATAAAACCCATTACAAACGAGGCATTTGTTGCATCCAGTGGGGAGATAATTACTGATTATAATGACTTATACTGTCTTATACTGCATTGCATCGCGCCACGTAAACATTACCATGTCTGCATTTGTGATCGGAGAAACGACAAACAACAAGCACTACTCTACATTGCTCAAAACTCGCATTTGAATAGTCAGTGGCAAGTTCTTTAAATATGAAAACATACTTACAGGCTGTGAGTCACAAGCGCCAGACTGTCCTTGCAAAGTTGGAATTGCCCCACTTTATAGAAACGGTCTTTGAGCATAGCTGGCAGGCTACTCCCAGGTTCAGGAAATAGTCATCCGTAAAATGCGATGCACACACTCGAATATTTTGGTTGAACTGTTCTGGAACAGTGTTGTAAATACAACTTAACCACTGATTTCTAGTTGTGTCCTCTTTTGGAAGCCCAAACAAAGTAGTTTTGCTTTCACAACGAAACACAACATCTCCAGGACATGGAGGCAGCAACAATACTACAGCAAGGATAAAAGTCCCGCCCTCTTTCATTGCGTGTACATTTGGGCGGTGTTTTGCAAATCTCCCCACACCGTGACGTAGAGATGTGGGGGCGTGTTTGAATGAGCTGTTTTAGGGGGGTGTGGTCGAGTCTTAACTTTGGTTTTGAGACTTTAGTCTTTGCAACTTCAGGGATCTTATCTATGCACAAACAGCTTGTAACACTCCAAAGAGAAAGGAAAACTTGAAATCGCATCATATGACCCCTTTAACTGTGTAGTTAATTGTACTTTTTTAAATTTAATTTATATAATTATTTGTGTTAACTGTGTAGTTAGTTGTTAAAAAACTTAAATTAGAGCTCAAATGGACATTGTAAATCACCTTTGCCATTCTCTTTCTCTCTTTCGCATCCTGTTTCTCTCATAGGGTGGTGTTTGGACCTGAAATGGTGATCCTGGGTCCTGATGAGCAGTTTACAGTTCTTTCCCTTTCCGGAGACAAACCCAAACGTCCTAATGTCATCAAAACCATTTGTCTCCTGCTCGGCCCAGACTTTTGCACGGACATCATCACCATCGAGACGGCTGATCACGCTCGCTTGCAGCTGCAGCTCTCTTACAACTGGTACGCTGTGTGTGTGCGCTCTAAAGCCTTATTAGAAAACATCTCGAGGAGTAAAAATGAAGTGCAAATAAACAATAGGCTGATCAGAGGAGTGAGCTCTCTTTCTTTCTCTCTGTGTCAGGTACTTTGATATTAAACAGCCTGTTGAAGCGGCCAAGGCTACGGCTCTGTTCTCTGTGCCAGACTTTGTGGGTGACGCGTGCAAAGCAATCGCTTCCAGAATCAGAGGAGCGGTTGCCTCAGTGCAGTTTGATGATTTCCACAAGGTATGTGACACACCTTTAGAGTTTTACTGCTCTGATACCTCTCTTTGTTTAGTGCTCTGGCTTTTGACCATAATTGTAAGTGTGGCAATCAAAGTTAAACTTTACAGTACCATTCAAAAGTTTAGGGTCAGTAAGATATGTATTTTTAAAGAATTAATTAATACAGCACATTTATTTAGCAAGGATGCAATGTTAATGTGCAGTGTTACAAAACAATTGTGTTTAAATTAAATGCTGCTCTTTTGAAGTTTCTCTTCATCAAAAAATCCTGAAAAAAATCAAGGTTTCCACAAAAATATATAGAACATTTATAAGAAATGTATATGAGAAATGTTTCTTGAGCAGCAAATCAGTATATCAGAATGATTTCTGAAGGATCATGTGACACTGAAGACTGGAGTAATGATGCTGAAAATTGAGCTTTGCCATCACAGGAATTAACTAAATTTAAAATAGCAAACAGTTATTTTAAATTGTAATAATATTTCACAATATTACCATTTTTACTGTATATTTGATTAAATAAATGCAGGTGAGCATATAATACTTTTTTCAAACACTTTGTAAAAATCTTACTGATCCCAGGCTTTTGAACAGTAATGTATATTGTTGTCTTTTTCTATATTTGATCTGTGTCCATATGTGTTACAAATTGCTATGAAAACTTTTTAAAACTCCTAAAATATTGCAGCTGCATTTGTTATGAAGCTTTCATGTTGTGTTTCTCTGGATTTGTTCATCTTCAATGCATGCTTAGGACCTTAAAGGCAAAGAAAAAAGCATATGTCCCAAAGATGTCAATTCAAGAATGAATTGATGATGATAAGGATGTGATCAGGCTTGTTTCTCTTATATGTCTTTGTCTGCTCTGACCATATGCATCTATTTTTCTTTCAGAACTCCAACAGGATCATCTGTTCGGCTGTCTTTGGTTTTGACGAGAAGCTTGCGGTGCGGTCCAACCTGCGCTTTAATCAGAACGGGTTAGTTATCAGTAGCGTGGACATTCAGTCTGTGGAGCCGGTCGACCAGCGAACCCGTGATGCCCTGCTGAAGAGTGTGCAACTAGCCATCGAAATCACCACCAATTCACAGGAGGCTGCTGCACGGTACAAACCAAACACTTCATCTTACTGTCTTTGTAATTTCTTTCTTTAAATTATTAGTTTTTTAAGTAAATTATTCAAACATTTGAAATATTTAAAATCCTTAGGTTCTTAAAACTTCTTATTTGATAGAATTCAACATTATTACATACTCTTAAGGTGCCTTTTCACTATCTCCGACAAACAACAGACTCATTTCCAGATTCATTTCCAATAGAGAGTAGTGCAAGAGCTGTGTCATGTTACAATCAAATGTGTATGCAGAATTTTTCAGATTCAGAGCTTCAGATGCGTTGATATATTCAAACTTGCTTTTCTAATCAGAACTATTAGACTAGTTAGATCCATAGTCAGAATTACCAATATTTTTGCACTAAAATGTCAAATATAAAACACTGTTTCTGTAAACTCATAACAGTCCTGCCTTGTCGCTGTAAATTTATGGGTGTTCGGTCCTTCTCTGTTGCAGCACCCAAACTTTGGCACAGTCTGCCTTTAAATGAGGGGGTACTCCTTCTCTAGTCAGTTTTTAAATCGGTTCTTAAATCTTATTTGTTCTCTCAGGCTTTTGATTAAGATTAATTTAACATGTTTATATATATATATATATATATATATATATATATATATATATATATATATATATATATATATATATATATATATATATATATATATATATAGCTTTTAAATGTTCCATAGAAATAAAATTTGACTTTACTTAATTATTTACATGAATTAGCCCTAGAAAACCACCTATGTTTTTCTTTCAGATGTATTTATGGTCATTGGTTTTGTGTGGATATATATTCATAAATTCATTATTTATTCATTTTACCCTGGTGAATAAGTGGAGAGTAACAGTTGCTTCACAAAGAATTTAAAAGTTCTGTGCGACTGCCACTAGGGGGCGAAATGCAACAATCGCATGAAGGTGTCAGAGCTAGAGAAAAGCCTGACATCTTCCAAAATGTGTTTTTGTCTTATCCTAAATCACTATGTTTACATTGTGGCTATGTTAGACCGAGCGGGACACCAACCACTGCGGAGTAGGCCAGTACCTGAGTGACTTAGAAATAGAACAGAGTAGCTCTAGCGAGACAAATACAGTTTCATTTATTAACTGCTAGAGTGCCAAAAGTTACATAGTGCACCTGAAAAGAAGACTCAAGCTTAGGTAATTCTATCAGCTTTCCCCATTTTCCCTATGTATTTGTCTGTCATGCCCATTGACATTTATTCTCCTTCTTTCAGACACGAGGCAGAGCGTCTGGAGCAGGAGGCTCGGGGTCGCCTGGAGAGGCAGAAGATCACAGACCAGGCAGAGGCAGAGAAAGCAAGGAAGGAGCTGCTTGAGCTGGAGGCTCAGAGGTGAGTTCACTGCAAGGGCCAGTGCTATGCTATTGTTTGTCTGCATGTGCAATGTTTTCATGGTCAATAATCAATGTGTGTGTTTCCCAGTGCTGCAGTGGAGAGTACAGGAGCAGCGAAGGCTGAGGCACAATCTAGAGCTGAGGCGGCTCGTATACAGGGAGAGGCAGCCGTCGAAGAGGCCAAACTCAAAGCAGAGGCTCAGAAAATCGAGGCTGTATGTTATCCAAACTATGCTAGTTCTCATGTTTTTCTATTCTTACCATATTCGATTTTGACCATTTTTCTCTCCTCTGTGTGTCAGGACGCTGAGCTGGCCCGTCTGTGTAAGGCACGTGAGCAGGAGCTGAGTTATAAGAGGGAGATGGACCGACTGGAGGTGGAGAAGCAGCAGAAGCTGGTAGAGATTGAGAGTCTGCGCTTCAAGCAGTTGATTGAGAGCCTGGGCACAGAAACCCTGAAGGAAATGGCCCGAGCTGGTCCAGAACTACAGGTAAGTGAGCATTGGGATAGCAAATTAACATCTTTCTATGGTGGCTTTGCATCACAAATGTTTTATGGATGGATGTAGATTCTGTGGTTTTAATGTTTTGTCAATGGTTTGAATAATCTAATAAAACTGTTTGTCTGACATGTACCATGTTTTCTTCCAGGTGAAGCTCCTGCAGTCTTTGGGTCTGAAGTCTACTCTTATTACAGATGGCTCCTCTCCGATTAATCTCTTTACTACTGCCAATGGCCTCCTGGGGGCTCTGCAGGGCAAAGAACAGGATGAATAAATAAAAAATAGGAGAGACAGGTTAAGAGGCCTTATACCATTTCACATACATAAATAAAAACTGTAATGTTGAACTTTATATTTTTCATTCTTATTAGTTATTACAGTAAAGCCATGTATGTGCAGCATTAGCAGTAACTTGTTTATTAGTTGAACTAACGCTCAATTCATTGTAATAGACATGTTTTCGGTTTGCTAACACATATACATTTTATAGACTTTACTTTGTGTTTGTGTCATGCTGAAATGTGCCTATGGTGCCTTAAATAATTCAGTTCAACCAAAAGAGCTTTCTAGAATATGTGTTTCTTTACTCTGGTTTGCTTTTTACAACAATAAAACAACATTTAGTGTCTTAGAATACCTCACATATCAAATAAAATATTTTGCATTGCTCATCAGCTGTCTTCATTTATTTCATTTCATTTATTTATAAACCTGTTAGATAAAATTTTAGTTAGACTAATTATAGTTTTCAATGCTATCAGTCCCGGGAGAATGATCAAGCATACACAGAGAGCCAGTGCACTACCATAACATTCTCAAGTTTATTAAGGAAAATGGATCATATTTATACCACAGATTCATACAACAACATAAACGATGTCCTTGGCATCCAATCAGAGTACTCAAGATGTGTGTGAGCGTGTGCAGTGTGTGTGTGTGTGTGTGCTTGGACTCTGTTTGTGTGCAGGTGTACAAGTGTGTCCAAGGTCTAGTTCTTGTTTTGTCTAGGTGTGTCCGTGATGGGCACAAAACAAAAGGCCAGTCAAAAACGAAGCCCAAGAAATAGGAAATATTAACATAAACATTTGTTAATAAATAATTCGTTCGCGAAGAAGGCTTACTTCCATTAGGGGAGAGCGGAGTGAGTTGAGCCAGTTTTTACTTGCGGTGTGTTTAAAGTGAGTACATGGCAGTAATGGGTCCAACTTAAATATGTACATACATTTTAGGATGCGGTGCATCTTTGGGAAAATTCACTTTGAATCTAAAATAAACTGCTTTCAAAAATGTGGCTTTCCGAAAAAAAGAAAAAAAAAAAGTGGTCTCTGGCTCAACTTGCCCCCACTGAGGGGTAAATTGAGCCTAGGGAGAGGGTAAGTTGAGTCACATGGAGTTAAGCTGAGCCGCTGATTATGGTTAAATAAAAATGAACATTTTCACCTCATGCTATATCAAAGGAAGAGAAATTCAATAAAAATGACTTCTTAAAATCTAAGTGTGAGCCTTGTGATGGACTGGAGCCTTGTGAGCCTCTCTGCGACCCTAATAAGGACTGATAAGGACTGAAAGAGGTCTGAATAATAGAATGGATGAATTGACAACTTCTTAAAGGTTGACAACTTTGAAGGCATTTTTAAAAATATTTAAAAATTTCAGAACAAAATAAAGTTCTAATTGAAGAATTGAAAAATAATGAATGAATGATTGAAAGAAAGAAAGAATGAATGAATGAATGAATGAATGGACTGCAAGTGACCTTATAGTATGGAAGCATGTGTGTAGCAAAATTCAATTTGCAATGTAATATGCAACATGGCAATGCAATATGTAAAATGGCAGTGTATTTCTGTATTTAAATTTACATTTTCCCATACCATATGTGCAACATTTAGTGCAAAATGAAAATGAAAATTCAATTATATAATTTAATAGGGTTGCTGCAGGATTTTTAAGCTCAAATTTCAGACTTTTTAAGACCTTTTTTAAGACCTGCACAAATAAAATTAATACCATATGAGCGGGGTGGGGCAATGTCTATTAAACTGTAAAATGACTGTAAAAGCATGATTTACAGCTCAGATACAAGTTTTCACAAAAACAAAAAGTTTTATAAAACAATACACCACATTTTAGCCTTTAAAAATAAAAAAATAAAAAGTATTCATTATTATATTAAATAATTATTATCAATAAATAATATTAAATAACATACAAACACATTTTACTGTTTAGATTTTTATAATGAATTATCTTCTTATCGATCCACCCATTCACATTTACAGCTCTGCATGTTTGCAGGGTAAAAGCATGGGTCGATTTTCACATTGGTCTGAACAAAAACAACCCAATGTTCCTGCAATACCGGAGGCTGCAGTTCTAGGACTGCAAAGGACCCTATTTTTTGGGACAGTGCCATCTATTCCAACAGGGGAGACCTGATTCAAACATCAAACAAACATATGCAAAGACTAGATCCATGGAAATTATATTTTTTTTATCTTTCCATCTTATTTTTAATGTAAGAGCGTGAACTTGAGTGTTTGAGGGGGTGTCAGCAATCTCCATTTAGCTGTGCAAAACAGTTCATTGTGTTGCTGGATGTTGTAAATTAGTATTTGTATTCAAATTATTTTACATTTATTAAAGTACTAATAATCACACTAATTTGTACTACCGCAATTGTTTTACCATTTACTGCAATTTAAGCGGGTCAAACATCAGAAGTGAAGCGCTGCGGCTAATGAACTGAAGTCTCACACAGACACAAGTCTTTCTTTCCAAGAAAACTGAATTTAAAACCAGAATATATACAAAGAATATATTGAAATAAATTAGGTTAAATATTTCAAGAGAGTTACCAACGGGTATGTTTAGGGTTAGGAGTTGGTTAGGACAATAATTAAGTGTATACAATTAAACAACTACATAATTCCTTAAAAATAATAATATGCAGAATTTAACAGCAAGTGCTATAAAATAGTACAAGCCACTAATACATACATACAAAAAATAAATAAATAAAATAAAATAATTATAAAAAACAAAAAACCTATAGGGTCCTAGAAATGTGTTCCTGAAACTACAGCCTCCGGTGTCAAGAGAAATCGAGTCTCCCCAAAGCCACTAGAAGGCAAGCCTGCAATCATTAGCCGAAAAAGCGTAACGGCTAAAGCTAACACTTCCGGTCTGGCAGTACGTGGGAAAGGAGACCAGAGGCCGTTTTTTTAATGGATGTCAATGGAGGAGAGGCTTCACTACCTGAATAAACAGCTTTTTAGAGGAAACGACTCATCATTTAATGAATCAACAGCCTGTCTGCTAATTTTCAACATGTTTTACACTAAACAATACATTTGGATTGAACTATTTTTAGAGTTTACCACAAAAAAAAAAAATGCTGTTTTATAAGAGAAGTCAGACTTTTTGCGACAGCTTGGATTCTGCTTACGGCACTTATAATTCATTCCTATGGTATCCGTAAATGGCGATTGAGTGTGTACAACTCTGACTGAGTCAATGGCTGCGTCCAAAACCACCTACTTCTCTACTATTTAGTAGGGGAAAATCAGTAGGCGAGCGAATAAGTATGTCCGAAACCTCAGTATTCATAAAAGAGTAGTCGAGAAGTTTCCGGATGTCCTCCTGCTTCAGCCCAGATTCTTGAGTGCTCATCGATGGATACTTTTCTATCCCAGAAGTCAACGGGAGATCAATACGTCATCATCGAACGTGATGGAGAACAGCTACAAGGCTGTTTACAAATGTGAGTATTATAAATCAAAAACACGGTTACCTGTGTTAAAATCGCATTTGTTGAGCTACTGTATAGTAAACTGTTGATTTGCTTAATATGTAAAGACGCTAGACAGTAACGTTACAGTATATTTGTGATTTTGCTGTAAAAACATGTTTTATTATGTATAGCGAACAGCAGAGCTCCAGTAAGCACACGTACATCACCAGAGTAGATTTATATAAACCATATACATCTTAAAGATGATTACTAAATGTCTATTTAACATGAGACAGGAAAATATCCTAAAAGAATTGCATATGAGTACAACATGAACAGACATCTGAGTGAGTGATGTATGTGTGCTATTATAGTAGAATTCACTGTTGTCAGCACTGCCTTGAATGTAAATAATGTACATAAACAGATCTACATGGAGTAACTAAACAGTTATTTGTAGTTTATTTGTTCATTAGTATTTGTCGATAAATTGAGGAACATTTGTGTTGGGTCAAAAGTGAGTTAAAGCATCGGCAACAACCTCAACATGTAAATGCGGTGTTGAGCAGATAAATCACAGAAGTGACTGACTCTTGTCTGGATGTTACAGGGACAGATGAGACACAAATGTGTTATTCGGTGGAGAGTGAGGAATGCTGCCAAGAAAGGCTCTCAGTGAAATATATGTAAGCATTTATATTATAGTAGTACTTTGAAGAAATAAACTTTAAGAAATAATCAGCTTTATCGAGCGTTTATGCCCAAGGCACAAAAAAAGCATTTACATTTACATTTTAATTTTTCTTTTTTTTTTTACATTTTTTTTTTAATTATGCATTTGGCAAACACTTTTATCTGAAGTGACTTACAGTGCTCTTATTATAGAAACCTGGAGTAAAGAGGCTTGCTGAAGGACACACCGGTGGTGACGACTGCGGAGATCAAACCAGCAACCTTCTGCTTACCAGTTCACTACACCACAAAAGTAATGAAGCTATATCAAAAATTAGCATGTAATTGTAAACATATGAAATGAAATTTGACAAGAAATGGAATGCTGACAACATATGTAACTTTTTTTTTACTCTGTGTAAATGTTTTACAGGTATTTGTTCTCATAGAGAGCAGGCACACAAATGTATGGAGCAGACACAGCAGCCAGATTGTCCCACACGCGTTCTCCTGCTCTTGCTTCAAGATTGTGTAGTACGGGGGGCCTCATCCTCTCTGTGCACTCAGGCAACGATAGCCTCGATGTCCCTTTCTCATCCATGATCAGATTCAGTCTCACAGCAGCAGTGATGGTCGTGATGGACAGCGGAGACAGATGAAGGTGGACACGGTGGTCAGCTGTTTCATCAGAATAAAGCTGCAGAACTGGCTCAGCTGTGTTGAGATGACAGTAGGATGTGGGTTCACCTCTTGTAAATACATTATTGTCAGAACAATATGTTTGAATAAAGCTTTGTTTCATGTGTTGCTGACTTGTGTTTATTTATTGTCATGGTTACTTTTATTTACATTTTACTCATTTATTCATGTTTCCTGTCATTTTCAGTAAATAAAATATAATTGTTTCATCAACATATGCATTAATTCATTACTTGACTGAAAATTGAGATGTATCATCTTGGCTGCAATTGTATAGTAGTGTGTAGTCATGCATAGCAATGGCATATGAAAAATTAAATTACATTTAGCTTGTTTTACTAAAAATGTAATTAATTATTGGTCAGCATTTATCATTATTATTGTTCATAAGTGTTGGGCTACCAATGCTTTCTGAGGTAATCTTAATTTCTAAGTAGTAATACTTAAATTTTTCGAGTGTAAAATCAAACAGTCTTCTCCAAAGGCGAGATCTTCGAGCAGCTGATCGACGTCTCCTTTGTGCAGATATTACAAACATTGTAAACATGGAGGAAAACGTACTAGGTAGGGTTGTGGATTTATTGATGCTGTGAGGTGTTTGTGCACCTGTTGCTCTTATTTTGTCTTATTATTATTACTGCAGAACTTATAATTACATACAAGCTCAGGGAAAGATGGTTGTATCTTTAACAATGAACAATCATAATGACAAAAAAAAAAAAGGAAAGAAAAAAAAGACCTTAACTATAATGGGTTTGCTTACATCGTAGTATGAGATTATATACACAGGGGAAAAAAGATTAAATATCTTTGAATAATCATAAAATTAATATAATCATATTGCATTAAAATTGCATTTGTTTTTGATTATTTATAAGCCTCAGGGATGAAACGAGAGAGACATTCAACAAGAAAAAGAGGAAAACGAGATTTAAGATAGTTTTGCGTGTGGATGAACAATTTTGCACATAAAATTAAGAAATTAAGAAATTTTTCGTAATAAAAAATAATATCTTTAAGGATTAAACTGTGGGTTATATTAGTAGAGTTAAAAATATAAAAACTTAAATCAACCCAAAATTTACTGGTTATACTACAATCATAAGGGCAGCTGTTTCTTCAACAAGACCAAAAATGAGCAAATTTCATCAACATCAAAAAAATATTTACAGATAGAGGAATTAAGCCTGTCGCTTATATCTTTTAAGTTGTTTTTGTGCTTGTTATAACGTCATAGATCACATGATAACGTAAACATGGCGGATCGCATTCATACTCAACGAGATTTGGCTGTAAACTATGTACTCTTTTAGCGCTCATTAAGTAAGTACTTATTGAAATTAAGTACCTACTCTTTGAGTAGGCGGTTTCGGACGCAGCCACCGACATCAATTGTGATTGGTTATTAAGGGACACGTGATCCAAGTTAGCCGTTATGCTTTCTCCAATAGTAAGTAATACAGACCCTCTTATCTCCCTATAGTAAGAAAATCTTTAAAAAAAATAAAATAAATAAAAGTAAGAAAATCTCTGGTCCCCCCTCGAAATCGGGTCCGCTTAGGACCCAAGGCGGTAGCTGTTTTAAATGCCTGATCAAAAGTTATGTAGTATGACAAGTAGCATGTACAATGCCATATCCAGTAGTCGAATTGTAAATTTTTTTAGGGGGGATGGTGTGGTCATTTTAGAAAGGTTTTTATTTAATAAAAAATTTGCCTTATTAAATGAACTATTATTTATAAGCTTTTTTCCCTTCTGCGGCCTGAAAAGGAGGAATTTTGGTCAATATTGATAATTAAACAATATTTTGCTGAATGTGTTATTGTGCCGGCACATGGCTGGTTTATGCCTGTCACGGATAAATAATGATGATAATAAAACCGCCAGTAGGTGGCAGCAAGTCCTTGTTTTAATAAATGATTTATTGAATCATTCAAATCAAACGATTCGTTCAAAACGGCTGATTCAATTAGAAACGAAGAGAGTCCATCTGAATGGACCGTTGAATCACTGGCTCACTCGATTCGTTCAAAAACTGATTCATTTACGGAACGAAACACCGTGTTGCTATGCACTGTAACTGTTGTATAAAATTAATAGCACATTTGTGCTCGCGCACATGTGCTGATATTTAGAAAAGTACATGGCTTGTGCAATGACTATAAAAACATAACTCATACATGGGTATTTTTTCTTTCATTGCTTGAATTATAAGGGCATTCTAACTGCATTCTAATAGGCTTCATCACGCAGTGAATGCTTTTGGACTCTCAAGACATGTTTTTGTTTGGTTTTTGCAAAGTCGATGACTGGATAATATCAGCTCTCCTATTGTCTCTCAGTCCCTCACAGTCACACATACAGCACAGTAACATGTCAGGGGAATGTCTTTAAATTCTAATCGAGGAAAAATCATACCTTCAGTTGTCTTCTTTTTAAAGAATTTAAAGTTGTGCTTGAAGCATTTTGCGCGAAAAATGACAAAAACTTTCTTCCGCTTGTGCGCAGCTTGTTACAGTACCCAGTTCTGATTGGCTAGTCGCCGTTATTTAGACCGTGAATTACCTAGATAATTTCATTTGCATGATAAGTTTTACATAATACACATTATTAATCTAAAGGGGATGGCAAGGGGGGATGGTGGTTTTACAGAGGGGAGGCTTTGTGAATTTAGTATTTTTTCATGTCATTACATTGTTTAGACCATAAGAAAAAAATTTAAAAATAACATTGTTGAAAAATTATATTTTATTCATATTTTATTCTATGTCCTCTGTAGATATATTAATCATTTTAATTACTATTTAGATTTTGACATCAGCGTATGAAACGTAGTTTTAGACATGTAGTTTTTTAACAGCAGAACACAAAGCAGCTCAGCACCGGTCTTTGAAACAAGCAGCGCTTGTGTTTATTTAATAAAATCATAACCTTTTGAAGTTTAATCGTCACTATACTCTGTATCGCAATTCTGGTTGAAATCATAATTAAGACTTTGTTGTACAATTTAAGACTTTTTATGACCTTAAATTTGATACAAGTTAATTTAAGACTTTTTAAGGACCCGCGGGAACCCTGTTTAAATTTGCCATTTTCTACACTAGTTTTAATATGCAAATTAAAAACATATTTTAAAACTTTATAAGTTGCAGAATTAAAATGAAAATGTATTACCCAAATTGATTTTAACATGTCGAAGCAAAAACTGTAGCAAAATGATCATTTAAATGCTGTATTCCTAAATGCATTTAGACTTAGGGGTAGGCCGCTTGGGATTGCATTTTCATCGTGATACCGCGTGATAATTGTAGCATGGTAAAATAATATGTTATAATCATAATAAGGGGTGAGCCACTGGCTCAACTTACCCCAGGGCATTAGACTCAAATTACCCCTCTCCTGCTATTTTAACAAACTTGCATCATCCAGCAGTTTAGAGCTAACATGATGCTAACAGTATAGCCTCATATTATAACTTCCTAAAGCAAAAAAAAAAAAAAAAAAAAATCACTTTGAACAGCAAAAAACTGTTTTTTGAACTTAAATGTAATTACCAATTATTCCATGGGCCTCTCTCCATCACAGGGTGAGTAAAATGGATAATTCTTCATATATTTGTGGTCATATCACCAATTTTGTATAAGGTTGTTTAGAAACAAGGGGTGGCTCAACTTCCCCACAGGCTCAAATCACCCTGTTCTCTCCTATATAAAAAACAAACAACAACAACAAAGCTGAATAAAAACATATTATAGTACTTTCAAAATTATCTAAAAAACAAAGGTCTCTAAGTTTGTTTAAACATCAAAATCATTTCCCCTCTGTTTTGTCAACTACTGTACAAGAACTAACCTAAACAACCTTAACTGAGTCATATACTCATACTGTATCCACTGGTGTAACGATGGAACAAGGCAGAAATGAATCGTTTTATTCAACCGACTCAAAAGATTCTAGTTACTGAATCAAAATCCCCAACACTACCCAGAGCTTTCTCTCCACAAGTAAACCAACAAAAAAAGAAAGCCACGCACACGCGGCACGCCACAGAGTCGAGCACGCGCACACAGGCGCGCACAGGTTCACGCAGTGAGGGAGAACGGCGAGTCATAAACGCAGTGGATCACCCCACGTTATTATACTGATACACACTAGTATCTGGTCGAATAAAACAAGGCTTTATTTTTATCCTAATTCTGTAGCACCACCTGAACTTTGATGTGCTACTCTTTATTTAAATTCAAAATGAGAAAGATAATGATATTTGCAGTCATTTTGCATTAGATTAAGGTGAGTTGACTTTCGATCTGCATGCTGTTAGTTTATTACGGGCACTTTGGTTCTCGCATCATTGCATCAGTCGTTGCTCGGGTGCTGTGGGTGTGTCACTTTTCTTACTGCTGTATTCTGTATGTATTTGTGTGCGTGTACTGTTCTCTATGTGCTCTATAGCCATTATTTTCACTGAGTTATGATATGGCCATTTGGCAGACGTACAGAGGACCCGTGTGTGTCTGTCGTGCGCTTATCTTTAGACTGGTACTGCTTTGAATTTCAAAGAGTGAGACAGATGAAAGGGAAAAGTCATTGATGTGAGACTGATTGATTATCCATTTGATTTGAGGGTTATGTTAAAAGCAGCATGGTGCACGAGTCAGTTGCAGTGTTCAGTTAGTAGGCTATCTATTGTCATAAATCATAAAATGTTTTATAGTTGCAGATATGGGTGTGTCATATGATGCTCTTTGTTTTCTCACAGACGTTGGTGTATATATCTAATGCTCATGTGGGCTTTAAAGTACAGCGTGTACTTTATGTAATGAGTATATTACTTTGTTTCTATCTGAATATGATGCATATGATTAGGGGCTTTTGTTGGTTTCATTTTACATTTGAAAAGGTGTTTTTCTGAGATCTTGGGTGTGCCAGAGCTATTTTTTAAGACCATACATAGCAACAACACGTTGTGTCGTTTTAGGCAGTCCAGGTTTGATGGCTGCAGCTCTTCCACAAAAATCTGTCATCTTTCAGATCTGTATGATGAGGCGGATGAGGATAGCACACATATAAGCTGGCTGTGGTCTTTAGGTTTCATTTTTGTCCCTGCAGATTCTCAGGACAGATTCCTGCTCTGAGGGAGATTAAATGTAGGCAGGTGGACAGGTGCAGACTGAGATGCTGAAAAAACAGCCCCTTTTGGTTACAGTTCACTGGACAAAATGATTTACCATACCTTGGTAAATTATGGAGTAAAGAACAGATAGAGTATAGTGAATTTGTTTACATATTATTATCTCCAAATGATAGCAAATTAATGTAGATTTTATGTTGGATTTTCCTGTTCCAGCTTAATATCCAGCAACAACAATTCAGCCATTTGATTTTACTCAAAAAGTGTAAACACATTCCTCTGTATGTTTTAAATACCAAAATACCAAAAATGTTTGTTCAGAGTTTGGGGCGTGACTATTTGTTTTTCAAACCAGAGGTAGACAGGGTGTTTGGGAAGCTGGTTTGAAAACCAACAGTTTTTCTTCAATTCTATTTGATGTAAAAATTACTTTACCTTTAAACATGTAGATAAGGGCACAAGTTAGGTTATACGAAAACGCTTAAGTGCTAGTAAGAAGAGTAGTTCCAGTAATTTGTTTAACATTTAAACATTTATTTTAACACGTGTAAAGTGCAACTGCATAGTAAAATTTCCTAAATGTAATTTTAACTTTGGGGTCAAAAAATCTCTTATGCTTACCAGTTTTTTTTTAGTTTTTTTTTATCAAAATACAGTAAAAACAGCAATAATGAAATATTATTACCCTTTTAAATAGCTGTTTGCTATTTTAATATATATTTTTTAATATATTCATTCCTATGATGCAAAGCTGAATTTTCAGCAGCCATTACTCAGTCTTCAGTGTCACATGATCCTTCAGAAATCATTCTAGGATGCTTATTTGCTGTTCATATATATCTTATTGACGCCAGACTGAATGGTAGTGTAAATTATTGGCTTTATAATATAAACTGCATGTGAATAGACATTGTAAAGTTTATATAATGTCTTAAATATTTTCATTGATTTTTACCCAACAGTTCTCAACAACATCAGAAACCCTAAATTTATACGGACATATAAACTTGATTTTGCCACACATCAGTTGTTATAAACATCTTGGGAATGGATGTGAATGCTGAATGCAGCATTCCCACTGCTGCTCCTGGTGCAGTGGAGGAAGAACAGCAGCAGCAACAGTCGGAGCAAGAGACCAGTCAGCAACCAGACACAGAACTGGACCTCACCGCCAACACCTCTCAGCCAATCAAGACCGAGCAACAAGGTCCTCCCCCCACCACAACACCTACTCCTGCTGAAGACCCCGCCTCCTCTCAGGATGCCTCACCCAAAGATCACCTGACAGTCATCGATGAGAAAATGGAAACAAGTAAATAGCTATTTAAAAATTATTTTTTGTCATGCATTTTGCATTGTGTTTGTTTATTAAATAGTTTATAGAATGTATTTCAATATAAATTTATTTCAGTTTTACATTTAAGGTAGTAGATCAGGATCTGCTCATATCACCTGTCATTTAAAGACCCCATGGCATCAAATTTAGAGTTTTGTGGCGTTAAGTCCATGTCTGCTAGCTTTGAGGCCATCTGTATGCTAGTGTACAGCTAAAAGCTTACAAATTAACAAAATTGACATTATCTTGCACTCAGGGGCATATATATATATATATATATATATATATATATATATATATATATATATATATATATTTATTTATTTATTTATATATATATTAGTCAGCACTTCCCCTAATACCACTTGCCTCTGACTAGCAATAATAATTAGCAAATCTTGTAGGCGTTTGTTATGACACCCCCTATTTCCTGTTTCAATAGAAAACATACAGTACTGTTATTTTGGGGTATGGTTTTTGAAAGAATGTCTACCAGTGTTGCATTTATTTGATTAAAAATACAGTAAATATTGTGAAATATTACTACAATTTAAAATAACCGTTTTCTGATTTAATACATCTGAAAATGTAATTTATTTCTGATTTCAGCAGTCATTACTTAAGTTTTCAGTGTCACATAATCCTTCAGAAATCATACTAATATGCTCATTTGCTTAATAAACATTTCTTATCATTTTCAATGTTGAAGACATTTAATACTTTTGTGGAAACCATGATACATTTTTTGTTTTTTCAAAAATTATGAATAGAAAGTTTTTTTCAAAATTCATTTATGAATAGAAAGAACACTGGAGGGGACTTTTTTTTAATAAAGAGAAGTGTAATAATTTCAAATATTAGGATGACATTTGGGCCATTTTTAATTATTAGGGGGACTTGCCCCCTCAATGTCTATGGTGATTGTGGCCCTGCTTTAGAGAAAAAAACAAAAAAAAAACAGAAGAATTGCTTCTTTTAAAAACAGGCTATCTGAAATGCAGGCTTATGCATCCACCTGTTATCTCACTTTCTCACGTGTTTCTCTCTTTCGCATCACTACAGGTAATGGTGTTTGCCCTGGTCCTATCGAAAGGTCTCCGAGCGCTTCTTCTCCTCCTTATCAGCGGCACGCCAAGCCCAACCATGCATACGCAAACGGACGAGCCAGGCTGAGCAGCCGCTCCGGGTCACTGAGTCACACGGGGTCACCTCGACCGTCACTCACCCGACAGCCCAGCGTGGCCACTGATGTTGGAGACGGATCCAAACCCAACGATTATCTCATATGGGCTATTCTGGCTTGCCTCTGCCCTGTCTGGCCCATTAACATCGTCGGCTTGACCTTCTCAGTCATGGTGTGTGCTTGTGTGTTCATGGGGTGGGATTGCTGGATACAGTTTCTGTTGAGTAAGGAGGGACTGCAATTTCACTTGTGTATGCAAGAATTATGCCATGAGGTGTACGGAAGTCTTTTGGTGTTAATAGTACTTTCAAGACGTGCGCTGAAAAGGCGTGGACACAGTTACTGAATATGAATTTGTAGGAGTTTCCCTTTCAAACGCAAAATTTATGGGAGGAGAGTATTAAAATTAATCACACAATGCAATTTACTAACATTTGCACTCATCAAATTACTTGTAATGGAATTATTTATATGTATATTTTTCCTCCTATTCATTCAACTCCTCTTTTTACTCTCAGTCTCGAAACAGTCTGCAGCAGGGCAATGTAGATGGTGCGCGTCGTCTTGGCAAGAATGCAAAAATCCTGTCCATCGTGTCATTGGTGGGTGGGATTATCATCATTATTGTTACTATCGTCATCAACTGGGGTGGTGAGTATCCTTCCCATGAGGCCAGAGCATGTGAAATTGAATGCAAGCCTGTCTTTGTGATTTGGGTCAATGCCAGGTTGAAGCTTTAGCTCACGGTCAAGATTTGAATTAGATCTGATTACAGATGAGATTGATCGTGGGCCTGTGTTTAGTGGATCTAAGTTTGTTGTTTTATAGTTTGTAGAAGTAGTGATTTTAACAGGTAACCTGTTAATACAGCTGATATTAAATTTTAAAGGTTAGATTAAGATCTAATTTTTTATCAGTTCAGGATCTGAAATGTAACATGCACTACCATTCAAAAGTTTGGGTCGGTAAATTATTTTAATGTTTCTGAAAGAAGTCTTATATTCAACAAGGCTGAATTTATTTGATCAAATATATAGTGAAAAATAGTACTAATGTAAAACATTATTAAAATTTTAATATATCTTAACACAGCAAGCTGAATTTTCAGCATCATTACTCCAGTCTTCAGTGTCACATGATCCTTCAGAAATCAGTTTAATATGCTGATTTGGTGTTCAAGAAACATTTCGTTATTATCATTTTATCGTTATCATCACTATTATCAATGTAATTATCAATGTAACTCAAAACATTTGAGCTGATTAATATTTTTGTGGAAATTGTGTCTTTTCAGGATTCTTTAATGAATAGAAAGTTAAAAAAATATATATTTTTGTAACACTCTAAATGTATTTACTGTGAATTTTTATCAATTTAATTAATCCTTAATGAATAAAAATATTAATTTATTACAAAAAAAATCTTACTGGCCCCAAACGTTTGAATGGTTTGAAAAAATATACATGGGCTAAAGAACAGAAACATCACAAGCTGGCTTTGTAAAGAAATCTTGTTTGTTGTGTCTCCTGTTGTAGACATAGAAAGCTTAAGAGTTTAAGCAACTTTTTTAAATATTTACATTTTTTTTCTTTTGAATTTTTTATATGTGTATCATTTTTGAAGTAGGTGTTTTGCTTGAAATTCACTTTGCTTTATTCTTTCAACACCTCTTCTTTTCTTTCAGTAAAACTTAAGACCTGATGGCCGTCACGACACTCAGGATGAAGTAAAATTCACAACCAACAACCAATCCATGATGACCATTTTCTTCATCCATGTGTCATTCATCTCTCTACATCTGAATGCTCCTGAATGCTTTTTCAGTTGTTTTGTACTCTATCTGAAGACTCTAAAGCTGGATGTTACCTTTATCCTCTATCGTGCCAGTACTATCAAAAACAACATGGACTCTTCAGCTTTTCGAATGTCTGTAATCACGAGCGAAGTGGCAAGGCATGCATGTTTTTTTTTTCTTTCAACAAAGGATTCATCGTTTAAGATGATGTCAGTGAGGAGACCACAAATATGATCTCATTTCATTTGTCATGCACCCCTTGAGGATGTGAGGGAGGAAAAGAATGAGAGGGAATTGGAGGGGATTTTGTTTTCGAAAAAGATTAGAAGTATTTTTTATGCACAAGCTTATCTTAGTATCCCTGTTTTCTCAGAAGTGTGAATCCTTAAAGAAAAGCTCAGATTAAAATGTAATCGATTATATAAAACAGCAGATGGCTTCCGTATTGGCATCCATCCACAGATGAGTCCGATTACCTTAAGAGCTGCTCTAGACACACTTTTGTCTAGGCTTTCTTTTTTCCTTTGATGGAAGGATGAGAAGGATGAGCTGCACCCAGCGTTTAAACATGAGCTCTTCATTTTTGATTAGACATGATGATTGTAAGGATTGAAACAATGTGGCACAGAAACATCTCTGTCTCTCTTTCTCTCAGAATGTACAGATATTAAGATGCAGGTTAACACACATAAGCAAGAAATTATGTATCAGAGAACCTACAGATGTGAGGAGAAAGTGGGAGGGATCGAGACCTAGCTGCAGTCTTTTGTTTCACACAGATGGAGGGATGGAGAGAGAAGGATAGGGGAGGAGAGGAGGGGGCAGAAGCTTCAGATGAAAAGATACCCCAGAGATGGTGAGATGTAGGGAATGCAGTAGTGTTGAGAGGGATCTGAGCTGCCTCTGATTGGCTGCTTGTTTGTGTGTGTGTGTGTGTGTGAGGAAGCCAATATCGTAAAGCTCGCCAACATGCCCTCCCCTCTTCCTCACAGCTATGCTCAGCCAGATCCTTCAAGGCAAACAGAAAGCAAACCATTAATTTATTATTGTGTTTTAGCAGTATGAGGCAAAACGATGATACAAACAATCATGTTTTTATACCGCAGTGTTTACAATAGAATCAGACACATTCAGCAGGAACGCTAGGACGTTTTGACCATGACGAATCGTTTTACACAGCTACAAACTGTTTGGGGGAATGATTTGTGTTGCTCAACAGAATGATACCTGAATCATTCCTGGTCAAGCCACACCAACTGTGCCAAAATTCAGAGCTTAGGGGGCCATGTTTGTGACTGAAACAGGAAATGAGAGCATGGATGCATTTTAATAAGGCATATATGTAGGGATGCACTGATATTAAAATTCTACCCCATACTGATAAGCCAATAATTGTTTTCATGTTATGACCAATAGCCGACAAATGGCTAATATTAAAATGTATGCTGTTTTGTCAATAATTAGAATAATACACTAAAAAATTTAATTAAGGCTTGAAAAACAGTGCTTAAAATGAACTTTTTAAAGATTTGGCTACATATCACAGTGTTATTGAATTATTCATGTTTTTAAAGATAAAGTGAAATGAGAAGGGTAGTCTAAATGTAAAAACTGAGGAAATGAGCATGCACATTTACATATCCATTATAAGCCTAAAAAGAAAAATTCTAAAATTGACTGATGCATTTAAATATGACAATTGATAAATTAAATAAAAAAGAAGAAATGGGTATGCACAAGCAAATATATAATGTCAGCCAAAGAATATCCAGTATTGCCAGACTGATAAATTGAAATGCAACCGACTGATAATTATTAAATGTAAAAACAGAGGAAATGAGCAAGCACAATTATCCAATATCAGCAAAAAAAATCAAATATTGACTGAACGATATATTTCATTCCAACCAACCGATAAATTTATGTAAAAATAAAGAAATATCAGTTAAAAATCTAATACTGACTGACCAATAAATACAACCGACAGAAAAATTAAATATAAAAATAGAGGAAATTAGCATGCACAATTAAATGTCCAATATCAGACAAAAAAATCCAATACTGATCAAACATACCAAACTATACATTTTAAATATCAGGCGATAACCGATATATCTACTTATTGTGCATCCCTACATATGGAGTTCTTTTATAGATAAAATTACAAATCCCTCATTTTCATGGCTTCAGGTCTCTTGCATGCAGAATGTGACACTGTTTCACTGATGTTTACAGCTTTTTGACGGTAATGGGGGCACTTGTTAACTCTCTGAAATCAAGTATTCTTATTTTTTTACAAGGCAAAACCTTTGCTGTGTAGCACTTTGTAAATGTTCTGTATCTAATGCAAAATATTCTGTACCACAAACAGTATGATGTCGATAAGCATGCAGACTCAGGTTGGGCAGTAAAAGGGTGAGAGGCCTCCATTTTTGGGGCTCAATTTGGGTTCGGCTTGCATGAACGGAAGGGGCTACAATCGTCTTTTTGATACATTTCAGTTTGCGACTGCTCTACATCCCCACCACTCAAATATGAATGAGCATAGCATGCACATTTGATCCAACCACGTGCAGTCAGTGAATGCCAGCTTGACTTTTGTTCTCTTGAATTGTTCTGCTTAGCTATACTTATATTTAACCTGCTTACGAATTCATGCTTGTATATACGTATGTATGTATATATGTGTCTGTACATATTTGTACCGCTTCCAGTCGTGTCTGGTAATCTGAATCTCTTCGATGGACATGAACAGTGTTCGTAATGCAAATCTTGACTGTTAACACTGCAGTGCTCTCACAAATTTTATCACTCTTGAGTATTTTTATTGGTATGTATTTTGAAATCGGCAGCAAGTCTGCGGCCATTTGTTTTGTATGCCGTTTGTGCTTTGCTGAAACTTTGACCTTACGAGCATGTTTACACACCGATTACAGATCGCCTATGCTGCACAGTGCAATTCTATAAAGAAACGTTTCAAAGACACCAGCCGAGTCCGATTCTCTGGGTTACAAGTTCTACCTGCTGTTCAAAGTATCTATTTATTGAAGTGACGAACAATTCTGGTTTTGTGTTTATTAAACGTTCCCTTACAAATTCAACTGCATTATGGTGAAAGCACCCGTGCTAGTCAAGACTTTTCCTCTGTGACATGAAATGATTTGAGAGGCATTATGATAACTCTTGTTGCTAATATAATCTTGATTTGATGCAGATCTGCCTGTGCATGCCTTAATGAATTGCTTTGGAACAACAATATATGATGTGCACTGTATCTGAACCGAAGCGTTTGATAGATCTTGCGGTATTGATCCTTCTTCTGCTCTGTACCGACACTGATTATGCATCAGTGAGTCCAGTGAATAAACTGTTTCTCATTATGCCACTCCAGTGTGTTCGTTCTCTGTCATTATAAACACATTTGAGGCTCTGTGTGCCAGTTGTTAGATCTCAGATAAGGGCTTTTCACACTTTTAACCCTGGGTTATTGTCGTTCTAAATCCTGCTTTTAACCCGGGTAAAGGTACAGTTCACACTTGTAATAATCCACACTTGTAGAAGCAGGGTGAGCACCGCTTTTTAACTGGGGTTATGAAACCTTGCTCCAGAGCAGGCTTAGCACTGCTTTTGCGGTGTTAACCCCACATTGTGGTGTCAACATATACAGCATGAAACGATGCTGTGTTAGAATGTTACAACTAGGGCTGTAAGCACCATAGACACTGAGTGGGACAAGAAATGACCAAACCGTTTCCCCCAGTATTTGAAATTCTTCCACTGTTCTGATGCACTTCATTAAAAGGTCTTTTTTTATTTTTTCTTTAAAAGTTTAAATAATAAGTTCATTTTTAGGCTGGTTTGGTGTCTAACAGGGCTTGTCAGTGTCAAAATGATTGAGATGGCCAATGAGATCAAAGTAGGCGTGGTTTATTGTTCACAGAACTAGAATTCAAGTGCTAAACTTCAGTTTTAATGTTGAAAGAGAGCGAATTAAGATGAAAGTAGCAAAACATGCAATATTTAGCAACTGTTTTATGACAGAAATGTTAAACAACCGAAAGTAATATCCAGTAATGCAAACTACTTTTACATTTTTACGCAAATTTTGCCCTTTTTAATAGAAAATATTGTATTATTTATGAGATTCATGAAATTCCTAACAGAATGTGATGAAACATTTAGTCATACAAATAAAAGTGCATGTGTGCAAATGTTTAAATATAAAATATTATTACTTCCCAACTAGAATAAGACCTAGAATTTCCTTCACCATTCTATTTTTATTTATTTATTTATTTTCTTTATGAAAAAGGCCTATATTTTAGGGGAAAAAGAAAAAGAAAGCTTGCTTAATAATTATGCACACCTGAATATAAGGCGTTTTTCACTTCCAGCCTTCATGAACTAATATAAATCAGTTATAAATTATTAAATACAAGATTAATAGTAGTTATTAAGATTCATGTCGTTTCGAATTGGAAAATTGTGCTTGGAAAAAGTATAATCAGAATATCAACTTGCATAATAATTATGCACGCACTGTTTTTTCCTCTTCCCTGTTGTCAGTAATGCAGGGAATGTTGTGATTAGTTGTCAAAGCAGCCAATCAGAATTTAGCAGCCTTGTTTCTGATTGGCTGGAATTATGGCATATTGTAACGCTGGGTTGTGTTGAGCAAGCGAGCCGTCTGCATTTAGAGAGCACTGAGGACGAGCATCAGGGGAGCAAGCTAGTGAAACGTTGCACGCGCAAAAGAGAAGGTCTGCACACATCCAAAAAGTTATTTTAAATGTAAAATTGATTTTCGTGCGCTCAAAATACTTTCTTCTTTGCGAGACAAACATTTTCTCCACAAAACTCAGTTCGCGCGCGTGCAAAATGCACTTTTGCTCGCTCAAAATATAATCTTTCGTGCTCTGAATTGTGGCAGAGATATAACCCCATACACGTGCCCCCTCAGATTTCTGAGCCAAGTGGATTTTGAATGCAGCTTCCAAAAGACAAAAAATAGCCGAATAATATATATTTTTTATATATATATTTGATACAATCACGCCGGTGTGATTAGATTAGCGGTTCTTAACCTTTTTTCAAGTGTGATCCCCCTTTCATGAACGACAACGTTTTGCGACGTTTTGGCATCCAGTGAGAGATCATGAACGAAGCGCGAAGAGCTCTCTCATTCACTGTAGCAGTGATTTTTGACCACGTAACGTAAGTTAGCTCCTGTAGTTTTTGCTGGAAAAACTCCAACGGTTTTGGCTACAGTAATTTGTGTTTAGTTGTCAAGTTACTGTTATTTATATAGCGCTTTTTACAATGCAGATTGTGTCAAAGCAGCTTTATAGTAGGCTATTACACTTTTAAAAATAAAAGTCTTCCCGCGACCCCCCTACTACCTCTTTGCGACCCCCAGGTTAAGAACCACTGGATTAGATCGTTCAGTGCGGCACAGAATCAGCCAAGAGGTCCTCACTGCAGCCTGTAGCACGATGACGTAGCTGGATCAGATCCAATACGTATTGGATGTTTGACGCGCATGCGCAGTATTTGATTTTAATGCGCATGCACATAGTGGGGCTGTAATTGAAGCTAGTTTTTGATGTAAATTAAACCGTAATTATTAATAATAATTACGAGATATGTGTTTCATAGGCGTACACAAATAATATAATACTGTGATTTTAAACTTGTGTATTCAAACTTTATTTAAGCAACAATGGCGTAGTTTTGAATGAAAGAGTATGTAATGTTTATTTTTTATTATTTGGTTCGTTTTGGAAATAAAAATCTACTAATTACAATTTAGTTTGTTCTTTATGAAAAAAATGGGGTGTAACTATTGTCTTTATTTTTTCTTCTGATAGTCTTACAGTTCTGTCAATAATTCGTTCATGAATCAAATATTATTTTTCGTTCTCACTCTCTGTGCTATACGTGACAGAGTATAAAAGTTATAGGCCTACTAAAATATGCGGACAACTTTTTTATATCGTATAAAAATAAAAAGAAGAAAAACAGTCCTGTCTGTCGGGGTTCCGTTAGCCGATAGACCCGTTATCCCGGGTTATAACGGGTTTTTACAGTTAATCCCATGTCCAACAAATAAATACACACACGGTCGGGGACAAGGCATATTAACACAAAGACGATCCATTCCGTTTCGAGAGCGCGCTCGCTCTCTCGCTCTCTCTCTCGCTCTCTCGCTCTCTCTCTCTCTCTCTCTGTCGGGAGACTTTTTTTTTTTTTTTTTTAAGTTTTTTGTATTGTATCAGACGATAGTATGAAAATAAACTAATAAAACATTTATTTGACCTGACTGAGGCGTTATTGGCGAGGTAAAGTCTTAATATAAATTTAATGTTTTATTTATTTATTTATTTATTTTTTATTATTATTATTGAAAATGTTTGTAATACCTATATTACAATAATATAAAATCTAAATAAACAAAATGGATCGGCATTAATCTAATATCCCCAATTAAATTTACTTTATTGTCTGTACAGAAGTTCTGGACAGAAATTCATATTTGACACTGGCATAGAACATACAATAAACAATATACAGTTACATATACTAAAACACATGGAACACACATTACCCTAATCATTTTATATAATAAATTTAAATAAACATGATGGATACAACCAAAAAGACATTTAGGCTAAATCTGTCAGAGTGATGTATATCTGAATTAGCTATTTACAGTGCAACCTCGGCATATCAATCATGTTACAGTGCTTGTTGTATCCTTATAATAATGGATACAACACTGATATGTGCATCCTGGCGATAACATGAAATGCAGGCTATTCAACAAAAAATAAATAAATAAAAATAAAACCTTTGAAGTTGTAAAGACGAAAACATCGTGGATGATTTTAATGATTTTAGACATTAAAGTTTTTACATTGTAATGTAATATAGATCATCGCGTATTGTAATAGGTCAAAAACCCTTACTAAATATACTGCGTTAGACTTCACTTAGACCAAGTCGTTAGACTAAGTCGCTGTGGATAAAAGCGTCTGCATAATTATTAAATGTAAATAAAAATATGAATTTACTGGAGACCTACTACAGCGCATGCGCGTAAAACATCCACTACGTAGTGGATATAGTTCAGCTACGTCATCGTGCTACAGGCTGCAGCGAGGACAGACTCGAATCAGCTGCTAAATTCAATTCTGCTTTCTTGCTTTGGTTGGCGCTGAGCCAGAGACAGACGCGTTTGTACAGTGCTGCATTATAACCAATCACACACGATTATGTGGAGCTTATGAACGCAATGGCCAATCAGAGACGTTCAGATGAGTCATCGCTGAAACGCCTTCACTCTCTCGCTGATTGAATTATCTGGCGAATTCTCTCATCAAAAACAACAAAGTGCAGATGTGCCTACGAATGTAAGTTAAGATATTCATTTCACAGTGTAAACAGCTTCAGTGATTTTAATGGGAGTTTTTGAGAGTGCCTGAACTCTGGCTAGACTGAATGAAAATGTTCTATGATAATGTAAATGTTTTTGCTCAATGTAAAATTAAAGTGTTATTATTAGTAACTTACAATATTGTTATTAAATTCACATTAAATACAAAGTCAGTCGTAGTAAAAATATTTTATGGCATGACACCCAGGCTCTGTTGGTGCCCTAGGCGAGATTTTAGATTTCCGCCCCCCACCCCCCACTAAAAAAATTCAGAAAATGCAGATTTTTCAAAACTTAATATAACATATATTATATATTATACTATATACTAGAATATAACATAACATAAATACTGATAAGTATTAGCATAAATAAGTAGTAAATGAATTGTGATAATAAATAAATGCGCCTTGTAGGTATTTTATGAGTGAATCTGTTAAAACATTGAAGAGACCAGACGTGAGTTATACTCCCAAACAGAGAAATGCAACCCACAACTATGCCTACAGTGACAAGTACTTATTACAACAAAGAAAAATATGAGCAATATGAAATGCCTAAAATAGTCTAACAGACAACAAAGGCAACAAAATAAAGGCTACATTTTGTAATTTATTTGTAGATGTTAGCCAGCTAGCTAGCTAGTTAGTCTAATTCCTACATCGGTACTTCTGCAGCGATGTGGGACGATTTTGAAGTTGGAGGAGAAAATGAGATGGAAATTTTTCGACATACCCTGTCATGAACAGGAAAAAACAGAGTTCACACAGAGCTAGACAAGAGGAGCGTTTGAGGTTAAAAAGTATATAAATTGTAATTTTTTTTTTAGAAAATAACCAATCGTTTCGCTAGATAAGACCCTACTTCCTCGTCTGGGATCCTTTAGGGACCCCCCCTCAAAAATAATGAGTGCATGACGCCCCTGCCAGGACGTTACAGTTTCCAGGGCAACGGTTGGTAGGCGAGGAGGACAGTGAGGGACCGGGGTGCAGCAGGATAGGGAAAATGAGAGCGTGCGCTCAGACTTCACTGGTGTGTTTAAAAAATCTATCTCATTTGAATTTTACAGCAGCATGCATTATTAAAAGACTCTGGAGGAGTGGAGAAGGCGAGAGAAAGTGTGAGCGAGTCAGGTTAATGGCAACTGCAGAGACAGACTGGTTTAAAGTTGAGGCTTTGAAATGGAGACAATGAAAATAATATTTTTGTGCAACAGACGGGAAGAGGAGGGGCCGATTGAAAAGAAAAAAGAAATGGCACAGACACTAAAAATGTATAAGGACATGTTGTTTTAGCCAGAATACTTGGCATATGGTAATATAAGGATGTTTTGTATAATATAGTGAGCATAACCAGGTAATACGTTGAAAAGTGAATGATAATGCTGCCAGACAGGGGGGAGGGTGGACCGAGGCAGCAAAAAAGGAAAGCTCTGAAGTCAGACACGACAGAGAGAAAGATTTCTGACTGCAACAATTACAGCTGAAACATTGTTTTTGAAGATGGATCCTTCAGTTTTTACTTGGGGGATAAAAAAAGGGTTCATTAGGCATCATAAGGCAGTTCAAGGGAGATAAACTAGACAAATAAGCAGAGCTGGATAGTAACTGATTACATGTAATCTGGATTACACAATCAGACTCCAAAAATTAAGTATTTGTAATTAGATTATATAAAATTTTAAAATACTAGTCATCAGACTACAGTTACTTTTTATGGATTACATGATTACATATTATTTATAATTTATTGATTCTCCCTAATTCTTCTTTTTCATCTTCTAAAGTTTCCTTTGTAAAATAACCTACTGCTTAATATATACTGTCAGAAAGTCATCCAGTTTTGTGGACATTCACATAAAGACCAGTCACTAGTCAGCTGGCTATAATTACACAGAAAATTGAGTCCACACAGAATTTGACCACTGGATTTACAAAATGTTTTAGTTTTCAGAAGTGTTTTCTCAACATTTCAACATTACATCAATTAAGGATGAACACAATATTTATTATTTGAATTTTTATTTATTATTTGAATTACGTGTAATGGGTTATTTATGTCTTTGGAAGGCTTTTGTATTTCAAACAAATTAAAATGCACAAATTCACATTATTTCTTATTTAAATGTAATGCAGGCATTTCCAAACTTTTTTGTCATCTGAACCTCTTTCACCTAATATATGTACTTGAAGTACCCCTGAGATTTTAAAATAAATATTTTAATAATTAAGTATCACATTTGCATGTTCACAATGGTCACATGACATGCAGGTAAACAAATTAAATATTTTAGTAAGTGTTTTATTTTGAATTATGATATTTTAAAATAATTTATTTTCATTTGACATTTTTTTTGATTGATTAATTATTTGCTTTTCATTAAACTCACACACTCACAAAACTTACTAACTACAATTTTTGTCATATAATTTGGAATCAGTAAAGGATTAAAATTTGTAAGTAATCTACCCAGCTCTGCAAATAACTCAAGTCATCCGAAATGCAATGAGAAAGTTGGATAGATGAAGTAGCAGTAAAAGGGTAACTTTCAATTTGTTACCTGTTTTTATACGTTAAGTCTGATTCACATATTACATGTACAACAAATGTTTCTATTATTCTATCCACATCTTGTCTATATATTATATTGCATGAAATACACTACCAATCAAAAGTTTGGGGTAAGTCAGATTTGTTTTGGGAAAATAATAATATTCTTATTCAGCAAGGATACACCAAATTGATCAAAAGTGACATTAAAGACATTTCTAATGTTACAAAATATTTCTGTTTCAAAATTATTAAACAGCACAACTGTTTTCAACATTGATAATAATCAGAGATGTTTCAGATTGATTTCTGAAGAATCCTGTAACACTGAAGACTGGAGTAATGACTGCTGAAAAATCAGCTTTGCCATCATAGAAATAAATTACATTTTAAAATATATTCAAATAGAAAACAGTTATTTTAAATGGTAATAATATTTCACAATATTATTATTTTTCCTGTAGTTTTTTTTATTTTTTAAATTAGTGGTGAGCATAATAGATTTCTTTAAAAAAAATTCCTGACACCAACCTTTTGCCTACACATAAAGCACTAGATTTGCTAAATGGATCCCTGCTGCTAATGAATAAGATTAATGAGGCTTAAATTAACACTTCATCTGAATTTAGAAATTATTTCCAAATATGACCTCATATGCACTGAAGAGACTGAGAAAGACCAGTAAAGGTTAAATGTCACTAAGAAAACAGACCAGAAGTAGTGGAGACGACAAGACGGAGTGCACACTTAACCTTGTTGGATTTAATTACACAATCTAATCAAATAACATGACTGTTAAATCTGATGTAAGTGGGAGAGGTTGTATCTCTGTCTGCTTGGCAAGCTTTAGGCTCTTGTTTGACTGTGATGGTAATAGCAGTTGAGAACTCGGTAAGGGTGGGAGTAATACACAGACATTGAGCTCACATTAAACCTTCTGATGCATGTTCATTACAGCGGACAGGTCTTTAAAAGCCATTTTAACTATGATGTTACATGCAAACAAGGTTGATTGATGTATTATTTAACATAAAATTGCTCTCGGATGATGAACCAAGACCCCTTTGCCATGGTGTAACTGTAAAATTATATATATATATATATACACACACACACACTCACACACACACACACACACATATAATGTATATAAACTTAATATATGTAATAATATTCAGTATTTTTAAATATAAATCTTTTTTTTCCTGATTTAATCTTCATAATTTGATACTTCTGTTTCTGTTACTGAATGTGATTCCATTATACTTGAGCATTAAATAATACAAAAAGCACAAAGACTGCCTGCCAATGTGTGCCAGACTTTTACTGGCTTACAGTGGTAGACATGTTTTAGATAAGGGCATCTGTGCTCAGAACTTAATTAATACCTGAGATGGAAAGATGTTATTACCTGCAGTACAATCATCCATCTTATGATTAAAGGCTAAGCCATTTAATAGATGTAAAGCTCAGTTCCTCTGAGACAGATGAACAGGACTTAAACGACTGTATTTATCAAAGTTTTAACTAAGTAAGGAATATTCCAGGCTCATGAAAGTTTAGAGTGTAAACTGCTCAGATATAAATGTATCCAAATTCTTAATTAAGTTTTGCAACCTTGAAACATTCAACCCAAAATTAAATATGCAGTTTAGAGCAGTTTCATAAGATTGACTAGGACTGCATCGGTTGCTGCCAAACCTGATATCACACAACAGCGCCTTCCTATGGTTGTCTTTAAAACATTAATACCAAGCCAAAATGTGTTTGCACCTAGTCAACAGAAAGCAGTATTTACTCCTCTCTTTGATTAATATGTAAAGGAAATACAAACATTTACATTGAGTGAGTAAATGTTTGTATTGATACTTGAGTGATTAGTGTCTGATGAAAAGCTTCTAAAATAATTTCTCCGAATTTCGTTACTTGTTCATAGGTATTGTCTAGTTTTAAACATCAATGAAAACAGCACAAATAAGCTCGAGGGCGTGCAAAATAATCTCTTGGTCTTGGTACTGTGAAAATGTACATAGGCTAAATATGGATTCGGAACTAGTATAATGACAATATTGGCTCAAATCTAACTTTATAGACATAAACTCACCCAGAAATGTCAGTTAGCTCTGGAAATTGTACACGGTTAGCTATCCATATCTAGAATGGTTTAATGTTGTTGCTAGGTAACGGTGTATATCATACAGAAAGAAATTGAAATTGACAGCCACTGAACCAACATACAAATATCTCAAAACAATAAAGTGAATAATTACATTAATAATCTTCACTCATAGATTTTCAGTAAAAATAATAATAATAATAATAATAAAAAATATCCAGGCTGTGACATGCTCATACAGTGCAGTAGGTGGCAGTAATACGCCTCTAGAGTCTGCGAACAGCCATTAAAACAAGAGGAGAAGAAGCAAGTGTAGTAGTGAGTTGCTTTTATTCGCGTGTTTCATCGGATTTGTTTTTGTTTTATACTTTGGTAAAATGTCAAGACTAGATAAGTTGCATTCTAACCTGATGAAGCGGATGTCAATTGTCATTCGTGATATTTGGGTGGAGGTGGAAGCGACGGTGAAGGACTATCAGAAGGAAGCAGCCCAAACACGGTCAGAAAACGCGAGGCTGAAACAACAGCTCAGGGATGCGCTGAGCAGGAATCAGGCACATTTAAACGGTAAATTCACTCTGAAACACACACACAGACACTGTTTGGTGTGTTTGGGTCAGCTGAAAGTTGACTGCGTTTTCGGTAATCTCCAATTTAATAGTAAACTCAATATCGCAGAAGCGTAGATGGCATTTTTTCCCATTAAGTTCCTGTCTCACATCACTGGTTTTGTCCTTTCCCGTCGTATCCAGCAATTACAATCATACAATAATATCGTAATTTTAACATCGCTTGTTGAATAAATGTTCTATTCATTGTAAAAAGATAATAACACTTTTAGATTCAGATGGAGGAGAGAGGACAGTGGCTATAGCTGCAGGGCCACAAGAGAAGGAAAGATAGGAAAAGTGTTATGAAAACTTGACTAGTCCACTACAGTCGTTAACTGGTCGTTTTTACTCAATGTATTTATATATATATTTGTAATTTATGCAGTTAGGTAATGTCAATTTGAATGCAAGTTAAAATTTAGGACTTTTGAAATCCTTTAGAATCTTATATTTAGGATTTCAGTTATATGTAATAAAAATATTGTTGTATTTTAATTTTGATTAGATATTTTAGATTTCTATTTCAAATAAATGCTGTTCTTTTCATCAAAGAATGTTGAAAAAACTTTAGCATGGTTTCTGCAAAAATATTACGCAACCCTACAATTGATGATGATAAGAAATATTACATTTTAAAATATAGAACACTTAGTTTAAATAGTAATAATACTTAACAAAATATTACTGTTTTTACTGTATTTTGATCAAATAACTATAGTCTTAGTGAACATAAGAGATATATTTTGAAAACATTTTTAAAAAATCGTACCGATCTCAAACGTTAGGCCACATCTCTTTTCTTATCTTTGACTTCCACTGTCTGACCAAATCAAGGGAATTTTTAACTATAATAATCAAATGCAATTTGAGTCTACTAAACTAAATTCCGTTCAATTTCAAATAATACTAATTTTAGTGAAATTAATTGATAAGAGTTCATAAAATGGAGAAAAGTTTTGCTCTTAAATTTTTAATCTGTCCATTTTTTTCATGCACATAATGAAAATATGATGAGACAGAAGTGATCGTGATCTTGATGAAAGGAACAATGCATTGCTTAAATGGCTGCTGTGAGTAATGTATATAATGTGAAATGTAATTCCTCAATAGCGCACTTAACTCTGACACAGTCTGTCAAACAGGTTTCAATGAGATAAACTTTCAGCCATTACAAATACTTTGTTGCACTCCCAAAAAGGTCACACTGTATATCCTTACGTTGCTTAAAATTGTCATACTTATGTTTGTATGCATTTGATGAATAAAATGACCAATACTGCTACTAATAATGATAATAACTAAGTGTATGCCGTTTTCATGCTTTCACAATACAGGAGTCCAGTATGTCCCTCCTGATGAAGTCTCACCCACAGAATTACCAGCATGCGGATATGGGTCCCCAGTTGAATCAGAAGATCAGCAAACGGAGGGCAATGCCCAGAGTCAAGATTCGCCTAGTGAACTGAAGCCACGCATACTAGATGTCATTTCAGTCTGTAAGGCAGAGGCAGAGGATAGAGAGCTAGTGCATCTAAAAGATGCCACATCTGCAGGTGAACAACGGCTCTTCCCTCGGTTCGACAGCTCGAGTACGGATGAGACGTGGAACAGGAACGCACCCACTGCGGCAACACCGAGGATCAAGAGTGAGCCCGAGGACACCATCATCACAATAACATCTTCAGTTACTACCACCCCTGCCCATGCCGGTCCGTGTCAAGACTCAGAACCCGCCCACCAGATGAGAACAGCCAGTGACACTTCAACCATGTTGAGGAGACCGCAGAGAAAGGAGCGCTATCGCACAAGATACACCATGCCTAGGAGAGCATCCGCAAAAGATCATGATCATGAAGGGCCGTATAAGTGTAACAAATGTGGAAGGCAGTTAAAGGACTTGGCAAAGCTGCAACTGCACAAGAAATTGCATGAAAGATCCTTCATCTGTCACTGGTGCGGCAGAAACTTCTCAAAGTTTGACTACCTTCGGATGCATATGCGCACACACACCGGAGAACGGCCTTACCGCTGCAACTGGTGCTCAAAGACCTTCAGCCAGAGCGGGAACATGAGGAGACATGAGCGCACGTGCCGGAATTTCAGCGAAGATTCTGCATTGCACGCACTGGAAGATCAACAGCTGCCCGCTGAGTGACCAGTGCGTCAGTGACAGGCAACACCTCAAGAAAGAACCTGTTGTTCGATAGAAAGCTGAAATTAGATTTGTTTTTCATTAGATATATTGGGATATTTATTGTTTTATCAAGTATATTAGAAGCTTCCACATTACAGAAAATACAGAAGGCCGATATGCTGTTTGACCAACATTTCTATGACCTTTTCAGGCAGTATGTGTGCACAAATGTCGCCAGTAAGTTGAAAAACATCATGAGAATGAACGTTTGGCCCTTTGAGGAAGACCACTGTGTTCCATACTGAGAACCATGACTTACCATACTTCCAGACTGATGTTTTCATATTTTAAAATACTCCACAGAAAGCAGTATCTAGCTAATGAAATGTTTTTAGGCTATAAACTATAACTATAAAAATGTATATTCACTATAGGAAGGAATGACTTTCTTTACTTGTTTTATTAATTTTCTTTATTTTTGTCCTGCCTACACATTACAATTTGAAAATTCCAGGTTTTTGGTGACTGTGGGAATTACAGAGAGGACAAGTTAGATCTAAACCAGTACATTAGCATATGAATCAATGTGGTAGACTGAACAGCAGAATTTACTTAAACTGCAAAATTGTCAGAAGAAAATCATGTAATTTGAGAAGATGTATCTTATGACTGTAAAACGAGGAACTTTGTCGTATGTAAAAAACGCTTGAATAAACTAGATTCAGTTTAATTCAACATCAGTAATTGTATGTATCCAAGGAAAATGCTTATGTGGCCATTGTGAAGTTACTGTATGTATGTGTAATATGCATACCTAGGCATCCACAATTTTGCCTTAGCTTGGAAATATTTTACAGCCTTGTCATTTAGCACATATTGTTCATCCAAAACCTTCAGTTCAAGCACTGAATCACCAGTTACTACCCCTGTGGTTAAATGCATTTATATTGATTCTGTTACTAACACTGATAATTATGCCAAGTGTCATAAATATTCTATAATCTTCTAGATATTTATTTGTCACCTATATTGCATTTAGGATTCTTTCTGTGTAAGTCATGTTTTTATATTGTTATTCTCTTGGTAGTTTATTCAGTACATCTTTCCCACTTTAATTTTCTTGTTTTCATGTTCCTGTGTAGTAATCCCCAGCTTTCTCTCAGGTTTAGTGGGGTTTTATTTTTCACAACTAATTGATGCAAATGGTCCACTAATGTAAATTTAATGTAAAACAATTAACCATAATCTAGAGTAATTGTTACTAGTGTAAACCTGTATTAATGTTTTTCAAACAGTGTAAGAAGCTTTCAGAATATTTCCTTTTTTTTTTATTTTTTATGGCTCTAATAAATAATACTAAGTTACCACACGGTTTTAAAGTAGTAAAGATAATTCCAGTTACTAAATTCTTTTGGTGGACACTATGGTTATTATGATAGTACATTTTTGTAGGGCCGTTATCGGGAGTGACAACCTAAACGTTATCTTGGGTCCTGTGATGATGGGTCCCCGCAAACCTTTCAGTTGTATAAGGAATATTCTCAAAACAAAAAAGAAAGAAAGAAATTCGTACTTTTTGAAGAATTTTAAATATCTGCTAAATTATTCATTGTAAAGGTAGTCTGAGGAGTTTCGCCCAGCTACAGCTAGCTCAGTTATATAAACTAAAACAAAACGCTACTTTTTTTTTTAGATATTTAAATTATTAAAAAATTAAAAGAAATGAAAAATACGTAAGGACAGTATTTGTTACCATGTGAAAAAAAAAATGTTCGAGTAGGCTACTACTGTTGTGTTTACCTGATCTCCTCCCAAAGCGATTTGTAATTAATTTTTCTCAGTACCTAAACACTTTGAATTTCATCTTTGTATTTCACTACCATTTTGTTTTGACTTCCTTTCGACCAAGTTTGCTTTCTCCATCTCTGCAGCTGTACTGTAGGGTTTCTCCAGTGCGGGAGGTGGCAGTCAGCGGTTCCCGGCTGCCTTCGAGATTCGGAGGAGAAAGGCAAACTGTTCATGCGACGGGGATAGCTAGCTCTTTCAGTGGTTTGTCTTTGCTGCTGAGTTGAACTGCTGAAAAGAAAACACAAAATGACGAAGCTGCAGCTTCTGCACCGCGCGCTGAGCGAGCGCCTGATGGCGGCGGTGGAGCAGATCATGGAGATGGTCGGCGGTACGGTGCTGGAGTATGAAGAGGAGACGATCCGAGCTCGGAAAGAAAACGAGGTTCTGAGACGGAGGCTCCGGTGGATTGAGGGGGCAAACCGAGCCGACTGGCCAGGTAACACGACAGACCGACAATCATGTAGCTTTTACTGCAAAATACCGCGCGGGACAGATAGCACGACTTGATAGGAGGAGTTGAGGGGAGTTTTTGAAACATTTATTTGGTTGCTACATAGTTTTATGTTCTACATCCTGTGCACGGCCGTGGACTTTGTTTTGGTGAGATCATCCGCGTGCATTCAGCGTTTGCTCTTCCTTATAAAAGAAGTTATAAATGTTTGTTATCCGAACTATACTTACAACTGCATTAGGCCGAAGTACGCAGAGCTGCCCCCTCTAGAGTCCACAGGAAGAAACATTTCCAGTCACATAAACGCAGTATACGAGATAAAAGGCCATTAACTTGCATTTGCTTTTGGTTTAAATCTGCACATTTTATCTACAGGTACTTAGTTTAGTAGGTTGTAAACAGAAATCAGACAAAAACACTTTATCTCATCAAACTGACGCTCTTTGGTGTCTTTAATTTCTCAGGCCCATCAGAACCTGTTACGCTTTCCACCACGGACGAGGCCAATCCATCCCAGCAAGATGAGAGTGCTGTCAACTTTGGATTGGGACCGGAAGCTCTTGTAATCAAAACAGAGTCGACTGATCTCCCCCTGTGCAGCATCACTGCATTACCTCAAAGCATTGATCAGGGATCTGACAATGCTGGGACAGGCGCTGGTATTGCCTATGGCCTGGTGGACAGCATGACCTGGGACTCTGCCCAAAGTTACATGGCCCCTCTGGACTTTGATCCAACTTCAGGTCCCAACCGGGTCCGGCACTGGAGAGGACAGAACAGAAGGCAGAGGATGTCCTTTGCCTGTCCAGACTGCGGTAAAGTCTTTGGAAGTCAACAGAGGCTGATAGTTCATATGCGGATTCATTCCAGCGAGAGGCCTTATGCGTACCGCCGGCGCAAGGCATGCTTCTACGGTGACAGTAAGAAAAAGAGGAAGCTGCACAGGCTCTCTCAGGTAAACATCAGCCAACATGACATCAAGTTTTTACTTTTTATTGCACATTTTTTGTCTTATTGTGGTGAATGCTATTCAGAAGCATTCTGGTTTTAAAAATCAAACCCACCTTTAATTTTTTCACATTTAATATACTGATTAGATAGATTACCTTTGTCATCTAATGCCGAGTTCACACTGCACGATTTTCAAAGTCGTCGGATCACTGTTGTTTTCACACTGCACGGCTATCTGGGGTAGCATTCAGTTGCTGCTGTGTTCACATTGCATTACGGATCGGCGACAGGAGGTGACACACTGCATGACTTTACAATAGGAAGAATCGCAGACAACTCTGTCTGATCCGCAAACTACGTTTCGTATAACTCCTCCCCGAACTTCCCGCTGCCCTGTATCTTGCTCTCTCATTGGCTGTAGGTCATCGCTGATGTTTTTTTCAGTCAGAACTCATTTCACACTGTAGGATTTTGAATCGCCTAAAGGTCCAGATATTTAGCATGGCAAATATTTCACACGCATCGACGATTCTCTCAGATCGAGTCTTTGATAATTCACACTGCGTGATTGTCACTCGTGTCAACGAGCACTGATTCGCCTCCGATTTACGACATTTGTAGGCGATTTTGCAAAACCTGTCAGCGAGTGAAAATCGGGGCTAAAATCGTGCAGTGTGAACTTGGCATAACTCTCAAAAGTTAATCTTTCTGATAATTAACACTGTTAAATGTCATTTTAGCAAATATAAAAATGTATTTTTCATTATTATTTGTTGTGCATGATTATGTTGTGATGCCTTAATTTAGTTCATTTTAGTTTTTAGTGTTATATTTTGAATTTACTTAGACAAAATAGTATAGAATTTGAATATCATATTTAATTTAACGTATAATTTTAAAATATCTTAATATTCAGGAAACTAATGAACGTTTATGTAAAATGAGGACGTTTTAACAAATAATATTATAATAGCTTGTGTTATTCTCGCACACAGCTATCAAGAAAAATTGTGGATGATCTGTCAGACGGCTCTGAGCAGACTAACAGGAGAAGTGCATCACCTGAAGCTACTGCACCAGGCCAAGAAGAAGAGCCTGAGAGTGATCACACCAGCAGTGATAAAGAACCAGAAAAGAAAATTACCACCCCTGTGCGGAATCAGCGTAAAAAAAAAAGAGTTGTAAACCAGATGTGTCGGTGCCCTCATTGCCCTCATCGGGTGTTTGCTCGGCCCTGTCAGTTAGCCATGCACATGAAGACCCATACAGTCAAAGATCTTGTCAACCTGCCCACCCAAGCACAGTCAGGAACTCAGGAGATAGTGGATGTGAACAGGAAATTACCCAAGGTACTGCACGTTCTCTAGTTTCATAAGTAGTAGGGCTGTGCAATTAATCGCATGCATCAATCGATTGTCACGCGCATCTCATCAGTAAAGCCGGTTCCGTAATTGGTATTAAATCACTATCACCTGCTCTCAGATGGAGCGGCATTTACTACACAGAACCGTAGTTCACTGACAAGCTAGGCAATATCGCGTTCAAAATCGAATGCAATTCATCTGCGATTTTGAACGCTATATTGCATAGCTTGTCAGTGAACTACGGTTCTGTGTAGTAAATGCCGCTCCATCTGAGAGCCGGTGATGGCAATTTAATGCCAATTACGGAACCGGCTTTACTGATGAGATGCGCGTGACTATCGCATGCGATTAATTGCACAGCCCTAAGGTATGCATACATAGAGATATTCTTTCCTTCACACATAATCCTTCTAAAAGATGTAAACAGATAGTAGGAGGAGAAAATGAACCAGTCATTGAAAAAGCTATATAAATCAACCACTACATAAATCAACCACCAAGAGTCAAAAAAGTAAAACTCACAAGCAAAAAAGATATTGCTCAAATCACATTTTGAAGTAGTGGTTGACCAATATGGGTTTTTCAACGGCCGATGGCGATCTCTAGAAAGTAGGGTGGCTGATATTCAATTATAGTACATGTACACAAACTTTTTCTGAAATAAAAAGAAAACAAATTTACTGAAAATACACTTTAAAAAAGAAAAAACAGTATCCTTTGACAAAGTGGCTAGTAGAATTCACGAGGAGATAAACACTTTATGGTTATTGGCTGATGGTTGTAATCTCTAAATTTGCAAATACTGGTCGGTTCATTGATTTTGTCACCAAAGTGTATGAATAATGACTTCTTCATAGTAGTTCACTGAATCCTAAAGACTACACACACTTATACAGCTACAGCCAATCTACGAAGAGAACAAGCAAGCAACTACTGAAGCGGATGCTGTTTTAATGGTGAGTCTGAGGCCAAAAATGACAGTCATGAAAACGAGTTGATATGTGGCTTGAAACACATGCTGTTCATTCAAACAAACTTCTACATCTGCTATATTACCTGAGATGTTATTTGATGTGAGGTTGCACCACCAGTAAAAAAAAATAAATAAATAAATAATACATAAATTGTTGAATGCAGCCTTTGAACATAACTCTGGAAATATCAGCTATAGCTTGGTAATCTGTGATCATTTTTTGTCAGATAATGTGTTTTATGTAAATATCTAGATGAGTAGATCATAGGTTTATCTAAAGCTGAATTGAAGAACAAAGATAAATGTACTATAATAGCATTTTTTTCAACTGCTGCTACTTCATTCTAGTAGTCTACTGCATGAAACTGAGGAAAAAAAACTTTTTTTATTATTATTACTTAACTGAAATGGATTTGTCAGTACAAGCTATCCTGTGTTTGCAGTCTATAGAAATTAACAGGTAGAAAAGGTAGATCAATTATTACATTTCTGAAGACTAGATTTGATCAATGCACTATTTATTGTAGTTGCAATATATGGCAGTTTATTCAGCTGGTGTTTGTTTTTCATTGACCAATCCATGCTATTTTAGAGATTTTTAAATGAAGGCTTATCAGACTTTATGGACCCAGAGATCCCCACCCAGACTATCAGTCAACCCAAGTACCTCTAATATTTAAATAATAATAAAAAAAAAACTTAAATTTTTTATATCATGTAACATTTTTACATTATGCAATTCTTAAAAGGCCATTTGTTAAAAAAGTTAAATGTCAAAGAATATTCAATGTTTTCGGGGACCCATGGTTGAAAACCCTGCATTTAAATAATTATAAGACCAGTATCACCAGTGAGCTGAAGAAAATGTTGGATTATTTGACTTAAATTCTTGTTGTTCATATTAAATCAGTTATTATTATCTGTTTGCTTATTTGAAATTCATTTTTTAGGTCTGATTTCACCACTGCATTTCAATTAAAGCCATACCTACAATTATCTGAATGCATTCAGTGTTTTATATTATTTTAAAATATCTTTAATGCAAATAAGTATCACTAAAGTGTAACACAGAGCTTATGCATATGTTTTTCTTATTGATTCACAGGTGGCATTTGTTTCAAACCGCTGTTTTAGCAAAGTTTGGGACTACTTTTCAAAAGTCTTCTGCCATGCATGTTCAGCCAGAATTAGCCAGGGGTCCAACAAGGCTTCTCAGAAGAACACCTCTAATTTATGGTCTCATCTTAAAATAAACCATCGACGTGCCTATTTAGAGGCAAAAGGGTTCAGCCGACCAGTCAATATGCTGATCAACACTTTGGACGCAACTCCAATTAAATTAGAGCATTTTGAGCCAGAAAAATGCATTGTAGAGGGAGAAGGTGAAATAAAGCATGTTTTGATAACAGAAGAACCATCCAGTGGAACTTTGTAAATATGTAAACAATTTGGACAATGTTTATATATGTATATACAAATTAGAAAATCACAACCTTTTGGATTTTTTTATTTATTTTTTTATAAACCATTTGTGTATATATACAGTGCAATTATAATGCAGTCGTTTTAATAAAATTAGTTTGAAATGAATTAATGAATTTTAGTCTTTTCTGTGGGTGATTTGGTGGTTTACTTGAATATAGTCATATATTTTTCAGTTTTGTAATGCCATGGCATCTTTGGAAAAATGTGCTGTAGATTTGAATTTCCACTCATTGTCCTACAGTATCAGTGCACTGAATTCGCCACTTTCAAGTCCACTGTACATATTCATAATACATTATTCATTCACTTTCATATCTGGGGTGTAACACAATTGGAGCTCATTGCATATGTCTTTCCATGCTTCTCTCATTGTCAAATGGACTTACATGTCTTTCAGAGGCAAAGAAAAAATGATGTGGAGAAGGAGGCCAAAGTTGCTGACAAAAGTGAGCACCAATGTCCAGAATGTGGCAAAGTCTTCCTTCATGCAAGCCGGTTGCGTGTCCACATGAAGTCTCATGAGTCCAAAAGGGCTTTATTACGCAAAACTCGGCCAATCAAAACTGAGGTACCTGTTCACACATTCTATAAATTTGATCTGGATGTATGATCATTCCCATTAATGTGTTTCTATTGAGTTTGGATATTTGTATTCCTCATAGCTGACTAAAGAAGAAACAATGGAGGCAGCGCCTAAAACTACAGAAGTACAGAATCTGAAGGACCCAAAGAAAACGTATACCTGCTCGTTTTGTGATAAAGTGTTTTCTCGTGAAGGTTGGCTGATGCTGCACATTCGCTCTCAGCACGGGGAAATAAAGAACAGGAGTGATTACTTTAACGTGTATGGCAGTGGCCGTACAAGGTCACAACAGCTTGTCACCAAGGTTAGTTTTCAGATTTGTAATTGAATACGCAGATGTTAATAATAATATATACTTTGCCGAGACACTGATCATTTTTGAACTTTTATTTCTGTATAATAACCTACATTCCTTTTTTTTACTGATTGATAAGCGATTACTTAAGCGCAAAACTCAGAAACGGGAAGTCACTAAGAAGACAAGATTGCAGAACCAGAAAACTAAAGGATCAAGAAAGGTCGAGGCTAAACCACGTCAAAAAAGTGATGAGTCCATCGCAAAAGATGAGGCTGAAGAAAGTGTAGATCTTTCTATATTGGGCACAGATGAGGATGACGAAAGTGAAGATCTTCCTATTTTGGGCACAGATGAGGCTGAAGAAAGTGAAAATCTTCCTATAATGGGCAAAGATGAGGCTGAACATCTTTTGAAAACGGGTATAGATAAGGCGCAACAAAGTGCAGATCTTACAAAAATGGGCACAGATGAGGCACAACAAAGTGCAGATCTTCCTATTTTGGGCACAGATGAGGCTGAAGAAAGTGCAGAACTTCCTATTTTGGGTACAGATGAGGCTGAAGAAAGTGAAAATCTTCCTATAATGGGCACAGATGAGGCTGAAGAAAGTGAACATCTTCCTGAAATGGACACAGATGAGTCGGAGAGCACTTCTGAGCAATCAAAGGACATCTCAGGCACTGTGGACTGTGGAACATCAAGCACTAAATATCTGAAGAGGATGTTTCCATGCAAAACATGTGGCAAAGACTTTGTTCTGGAGAAGAAGCTAAAGAAGCACTCAAGGAAACATATAGGATGTAGGTTACAGGATGAAAAGAAAAGGAGAAGAGAGCAAACTCAAATGGAAATGGAGCTTAAGGAACAAGAGAAAAGGAGTTGGGAGGAAAAAGAGAGGCTTGATGATAAGATGTCAACAAGTAATCACAACCCAAATACTACGGTATGTGTTCTTTACAAAAACCTGAAGAATGATCTGAATATACCTTCACATTTCATAGTTTTAAATCGCGAAATCAGATAAGCATGATTTGTTTTAATGATAAGGACCTTGAAAATCTTTTACAATCAGTGGATCCAAAAATAAGAAAATTCAGGAAAAACATGGCTCCTGTGTCTGCACAATTTCTGGTGAAGTCTATGGCTGTAAGAATTGGTTAAGGATGCACATGCGTGGCCATCATGAACGAATGCTTGATGCTAAGACAAACCAGTCAGAAACCAATAAGAGGCATAGAAAACAAGGAAATGGCAGTAAGGTTGTATGTGGAATAATAGCAAAAATGACATGGGTTAGTCTACAAAATGGGTGCCGTTTGTTTTTCACATTGAAGTAAAAATGAAAACTTTAATAATAACTGATACCAAATTTACTAGATAATACAGCCTATTTTTAAAACAAAAATCTTTAACTTTAATGTTTACTATTGTTCGTTGAAGAATGTGTATTTGTATATTGATTTTGTAAATTCTAATGTAGGAACCTGCAAGGTTAGTAATGGCTTTCTGAAAGCATTAGTATGTTAACTTGTATTCTATCAGTTTAGATTTAGATAATACATTGCAAGTTATTGTATTTAACACCTAAAATCTTAACTTGTAAAAAATAATTTTTGATAAAGGCCCTCAATTTATAGATTACCTCATGCACAAATATGTATTAAAATGATTTTTTCATACCCCTTCAGCAGACACCTCATGGGCCCCCAAACAAAGACTCATTACAGAAAAGCAGAACCAGAGGTCAAGGGCCACTACCCTGCCCATTTTGTGGCAAAGTTTTTGCTTGGGAAATGCGGCTATTGATGCATATGCAGATTCATTGCGGTGAGAAACCATACGCCTATCGGCAGCGCAAGAAACGTTTTTATGGTGACCTGAAAAGGGGCCAACTCCCGAAAATCCATAATCAGGAGGTAGGAAAGACTATGTGATTTATCATTTTGACTGCTAGTTTCATCCAGTTTCATATCTTCAGGAAAAAAGAAGAATTGTTTGTGCAATGCATCGTAGGTCATGTTGACCCTAAAGACTGTTGTTTACGTCATTATAAGAATGGTTGATTGTCCCTTTCCCCCAATGCAGCCTTCGGGGGACAAAAGTGATGAGTCTGAAGAATCTGGGAGTGAAGAGACGGTGAATAAGGACGGATCTGCACATCTGAGCAGCATTGCAACCCATGCAGTGTCTAGAGCTCTCGCAAGCAGTACTCAGACATCTATTGAGCAGCCTACCACCTCTTACAAGAGTAATCAAAGAACCAAACCCAAGCTGGTCAGTGACATCATGAGCCACTTCAATATGCAGCCCAGGATTGTTCTACAACCAATTATGACTGCATGCAAGTACTGGAGCTCAATGCCTGGGGTAGCTGACTTAAAATCAGGTTGCTCTGAAAACAGTAGTGGCTTTGATAATGAACAAACCTCAGTACTGGTTGATGAAGAAATGGTGGATGCTGTGGAAGATAAAATTGTGGATTCCAATCTTTGCACATTGCCAGTGGATTTCTCTGGTCATGGCATCCAGAACAAGCCTGAAGTATGCTTCACTGGTAATCCTGAGACAGAAATGGTCTCTGTGGTGGTTGGATCTCCACAGCGTGATTCGGAAGTAGAGCGTGACAACATTGGGGGCCCACTGGCCTTTAAATCCTCTGAGGGAAATAACGCAAAGAGTCAACAAAAAGACGACTGCAACTTTAATTTTCCTGGTTTTTCAGAAAACGCAGCCAGAAACCAGGTATCACTTATAGTAATAGATGACAAACTAGAGCAGTCAAATGAAAGAACTGCTGCTGAAAATGCTCTGTCTGAATGTGGAAGAACGAAGTGTGATTGGAAGTGTGATTGTAAAAACATTCCTGCTATGAAATTAACCGTAATGCCGCAGAGTACCGGTTTAGAATCTTTGTTCGAGGAAACTAGTTCATGCACCATGCAGAAGAACATTGACTCAAAATTAGTTTGTGTTGTCCTCTCAGATGTTGAAGACAATGTTGATGAAGATGTGTCGAGTCCCTCCAAAAGTTTAGATAAAAAGAAAACAGCCTCTGTTCCTAGCGTTCGAAACAAGCAATTAGATGTGGGGAGCAAACCTGGCAAAAATCCCTCCAGCGAATCCAACTTTCCAGATCCAGATGCAACTGAATCTACCAAATTTACTGATGGTGGCTCACAACATTCTGGTGATCAGAGTATCTCAAATGACCCAGTCAGAGACCGGATGGCCTTTACTTCCATCAGACAAACAGAGGACAGGCCCACAGGTTCAGAGTAGAGAATATCATGTCAAACATCTGATATGATATTTGCTGGTCATGAATCTCTGTTGGACGTTAATGCTAACAAGAAACTGCTAGACATGGAGACTGTTCATGGCGGTGAGAGAAAAAATAAGAAACTGGGTCTGAACAACCAGGTATGCAATAGTAGCAGATTGAAAAATACAATACGGACTCAAAAGTAAATCTGTTCTTAATCAGCCTGTGGAAATGTAAAGAGATATGTAAATACTTGAACAGAGAAATCTCAATTTATATTTAATTATACTGTTTTCTTTTGAATTTTTTAAATGTCAGTTGTCAGAATCTGTTGTGGATGAGTCAACTGACAACTCTGAAATCTCAGGGACGAATGAACCTTCTGTACAATATGTGAAAACCAGTGAGTTATTTGTGAAAAGTTCTGAAGAATTTGAAATGCCCTCAAACTTTTTCACATCCCATCAAACCTGTGACGGTTTGCAAGACTGCAGTGAGTAGTGAAGAACAAAAAAAAGTAAAGCAAGCACTATATTGTCGGTTTTGTGGGAAGGCGTGTAGAAAGATAGAACTGCACCTAAAATGTGATCATGCAAGAGAACCTGAAGTGGTAAAAGCTTTAAGTTTTGACAAAGACTGTAAAGAAAGGAAACAGTTATTGAGCAGTTTTGCTATTAAAAAGAACTTCAACCAACCTAGAGATTCTAGAATGGATTGTGATGAAGATATTGTTCACTGCATTTTTTGCCAGGAGTCTTATCGATGGAAAAAATTTCGAGAGCATGCTCTTATATGTAAGCACAACAAGAATCCAACTGCATCCAGCAAAACTCAGGAAACCGTTGATGCAGAATTGGGAAATCTTGCTCCAGACACTGTCAGTGTCTCCAGACCTTTAGAGCCAACTAATGCTTCATCAAATCTCTCAGATTTAAGCGATTACCGTATTCCAGAAACTAGGATATGTTAGGCAAAAGAGAACCATACTTTATTGCCAGATCGTCCACAAATTCTATACACCAGTGACAGCCCAGAACAGAAGATCTGTGATTCAAAACCCTCAAGCCCTCCTAATCTTGACTCTTGCCAGAGTGCTGCTCCGAAAACCTATTATCCAGAAGTGGAGGGGCCTACTGTTTCTAACATTGACAGCAGCATAGCTCCAATGGATCTTGATGCACAATTATTAAAGCCATCTGTTCTAGATTCCATCAGAGTTCTGCAATTAATCCTCCTAATTTGGAATCTTCATTTAGTACGTCACGGAACCCTGATGTGGAGATACAAGAACCACCCATACAAGATTCCTGTCAAACAACACAAGTCGTAGAATCTACAGTTCCAACCCTTCCTATTTCAAACTCTGGTTGCAATGTTCTTCAGCAGTTCCTTATAAAACAAACAGATCATCCCCGACTTATGAACCAACCATTTTCTTCAGATCCAGAAGTGTCTAGATCTCATCATGATCTAGAACCTGATGGTTATTCTTCTTGTGATATTGGGTGCTGTGACAACCTTCAGCTCTCTTCAAAACCAAAGGTTCCTTCAAGTCCTGCATCCTTAAACGCTTTTTCAGAATACAATTCAGAGTCAAAATGTACTCTGAATCTAGCTGTGTTTGGTGATACATATTTGGGCACTAATGAGACAGAGGAAACCCAAGATTCAGATATAGAAAGGAATATCTTCATGGTCTCTGATGTGCATCCAGAACCTAAAAGTCATACTCCAGATCCTAATAGCTATAACACTAAACAAATCCAGTGTCAGCAGCCTGAAAGTATTGAAAATCCAGATGCTGGCAGAAGTGGGAATCAGCCAACAGCTGATCTAGAATTAAACTCAATTCCTTCTATTCAAGAAATCAAATCCGGAGCAGTAAGACACGTCTTACCTTAAATTCCAAGGGTGTGAACTCCAAGAAGACCCTGAGAAGATCACTGATGAGAATTGCAATGATTGTGCTGTTGAAGTTCAACATAACTCAAGCATATCAGTAACCAGCAGGCAGAAGAGAAAAAGAGTCTACCAGATCAGCTGTCTGAAAGAGGAGTGAAAGAAAAGTTGTCCAAGTTCTCTTTCTCAGGTTGTTCATTTTTTTAAAAAAAAATGTTTCTTTTTTGATTGTTTTTTTGCGATGCAAGCTTTTAGTGCATACTTTTGATTGAATTCTGCTGTAGTATTATACATATAATGAAAATTGCCAATCTTTTAGTGCTAATATGCAAAAACTGACCATACAAAGAATTTTGAATTATTATATTATTTGATTATTGAATTGATTATGCTCTTTTAAAATGTGGAGGCATTTATTATTTGTTATTGTTCCTTCTTTGCAGGGTCCTGAATGCCAAACCAATTCCACTGATGACAACTCCAATGTATTTAAGATACATCACTGCTGTTACTGCAAGCAGCCACATCATAGAATGATGGATCATCTTCAGTCAGTTCATCCTAATGAACCAGAGGTGGCAAAAGCTCTCACCTTTGACAAGAGCGCACAAGAAAGGAAACAACTTTTGAACCTTCTGCAAACTAGGGGAAATGTTCTACACAACACAAATGTGGTTCAAAGTAGTAAACAAGATTTAAAACCATTTGGAAAGTTTGCAACAGACTGCTCAATTGATGATAGTGTTTATTGCATCTACTGTTTAGGGTTATTTAATAAGAAGTCTTTTGCTTCACATTTAGAGCAGTGCGAGTGCAAATCTACTCACAGTGCTGAGGCTAGCTGTGGTGAAATGCTTCGTAATGCTGGGCTCATTCCTCCAACTCCTACACTTATTTCCCCCTCTAGTCCAGAAGAAAATGAACAAGGAAGTTCTTCCCTTCCAGACCTTAGCTGCAGTGAGCAGCCAGACAGCTCAAATCCAAATGAGGAGGTTAGAAACAATAGACAGGCAGAGGGTGCCATTTTACAATTCAGACATTCTCCTGAAACTGAAGTAGGTTACGAATTGAAGTCAGGTCATTCTCCCAATCCAAGCACTGCTCAAGAATCAACAGACTGTACGAATAAAGGAGTGAGTCTCCCAAAGTGTGATGTTGATCAAGAAAGAGCAGTGACACCATCATCAGACACCAGCTCCATTGGTCCTCACCCAGAATATGACGTTCTCGGAAATACATGTGATGATTTCAGTCCACCTCAAAATGTCCAAACTGTGTTTAATGACACACCCAAGAGCATCATGAAAGCCCAAACTTATGTAACAGGGAAGAGGAGGAGGAAGAGGCGCTCACGTGTCCATAATCAGGTAAATATCATTGCTAAATTACACATTGTGAACTTTGTTCTTCAGTCTAATACAGGGTATATTAACACGAGCAGAACAGTGAAGTTCAAGTATATAGCCAGTATTTTCAATGAACAAAGGATAGACGGTGTTGTTTTCTCCTCTCATTTGTATAGTCACTGATCATGGATGATGACTTGCTGGATGAAGGAGAGATGTCCAACTCAAAACTACATGTCTGCCAGCACTGCAAGGCAACTTTCGGCAGTCCATACACGCTGCGCAGACATGAATACACTCACACAGGTCAGCGTGCAAAACTCATTTTTAATACACACATGATCACATATTGCAACTCAAAGCAAAACAGTCGCAGTGACAAAAGCCAGGATCATTATTTATGCTCGTTCATATGTTGTTGTTTTTTTGCATTTGCACACAGGTGAGAGACCATTCTGGTGCCATCAGTGTAATGTGGGCTTCATCCAGAAGTATCGACTTATAAAGCACACATTTGCATGCCATGGTGAGTTTATTCCACTTGAGTTGTTGTTTAATTTGGTATATACTACATTTGTTTAGGTTGCTTGATTCTGTATTTTTTACTTTTACATACTTCATCAAAATCAAAGCTTTGTATGAACTGTTAAAGTGGTTTTTGTTATCTTCAAGGGGACACACCAGACCAGGAAAAACTGAAAAGGGCAAAGAGATCAATTCAAGATGGAGAGACGTCAGAGAGGGATGAAGCTAGTATAGAGGTAAAGAGAGTTTTTGCCTCAAAAATACTTTGTTCCTATAAGAGAATGGAATTAATATTCTTGTTTTATTGACAGCCGGCACCAAGTCCTGAGGATTTACCAAATGCTGTTACAGATGACACAGGGGAAAAAATTGCAGACACAAAGCAAGGTAAAGTTACTGCTTGTCATGCATCCTTAAAAAGCATCAAAAGACACTAAGTATTTCTTGTCCATCTTTTAAAGCTTGTAACTTTTTTTTTTAACCTGACTGAAGATGCTTTTGTTTCAGACACAGAGGCAAGAGAGTTCCACTTGGAAGAAGCAGGACACAGGAAAGTCAAAGACTATGACACGGATTGCTAGAAGTTATTGTTTATATCTCAGTGTTATGTTTTTTATGTAAATATGTTTTACAATGTTGTCTCAATCTGATGGGTTCAATACTAAATGAATAATTTCAGCCTGCTGTATTGTGCAGATCATAGCATATGTTTATTAATTAACTCCAGATTGAGAATAAATAAGTTTGAGAAATCTAAGGTTATATTGGTCTTTTTTGGTATCTGATATGTGGCTTAAGGCAATTTTCTCAAGGCAAAGGAGATGTCTGGCTCCAGTCTCATTGTGAGCCACTGACGACATCTCATAAAAGTATGTTTATTAGATTCTCTGTTTATCATTACAAGTGCTGTACATGAGTGGGATGCTATGACTGAATATTGCTCACATGATTGAAGAAGTTATTTGGCCAAAGGCTTTACAGTAAAAGCTGCCCTGTCTCCTCCTGTCCTCTGAAGGGTGCTAGAGTCACTGTAGCATAGCAACCTTATGTGCTGGTGGTTTGATTTTAAAGGAGGAACTTTCACGCGCTCGTCTCTGTTGTTGCTGGTACCTGTATTGTGTGTATTTACCATTTAAATACAGCGACCTGAAATAAAGTAGAACAATGACTAAACTGGATCGTCTGAACACTTTCATGACCGAGCGCCTGATGGCTGCTGTGAAGGAGATCATCTTCACGGTCGGCAGAACGGTTCGGGAGTATGAGGAGGAAACCGAGCGAATCAGGAGCGAAAACAAACGACTGAAAGAAATGTTACGAGACTCTGGGTGCTTTAATGAAGAAACACATGCCGGTAAGACGATTAAAACGATTAAACTACAAAATAAGGTGAATGTTTCTGTTATATCATGTTTAGAATAGAGCATAACCTTTTGATTTAATCTGGATTTATTTATTTTTCTTCAGAAAAAAAAGATTTGTTTTCATTTGTCCGCGTGTTTTGGTTGTGATCACGAGTCCATGTTTGATTCATGACCACGACGTAATTTATAAATGTATCTATTCTTGATTGCATGGTATTCGAGGACGTGTGAGTCAACACTGACCTTAAAAAAAAAAAAAAAAAAAAAATTATATATATATATATATATATATATATATATATATTATAAGGTTTTAGCAACCCATGATGAAAATGGAGTTTTGTGGCTTTTAATCCAGTTTTATCTAGTGTACTCTTAAAACTTGCCAAAATCTTATTAAATTCTTTCGAGATTACCTGAACCAGAAATATTAATGACTCATCCTGCACTCGTGGGCGTGGTGTCCAATTTTTGTCCAATCAAATGCTTTCCAGAATATAAATTTCACAACAATAACTAGTAGCAAATGATGGTTTGCTGCTGTGACATGAGTTAAATTCGACATTAAATGAAAATCCACACCATCTATATTCTATCTGTTTGCATGTTATTGATTTTATTGTGAGGAATTAACTTTTGACCTCATAACATTTAATCAAAATATCATAAATTGGTCTTCCGGTGAAATTACTTTTCTCTGGAGACTTATGGATGTCTTCTCCAATCATTTAGTCCACTTAAACCACGCCGCAACAAGCTTGCATTCACCTGTTTGCGTTATTGAGTACAATGCCCACACCTCAAAATTCAATCAACAACCAATGACTAGAAATCAGTCTATGCTTTAGAATTTTTCTTTTTCAATAATTCGTTTCACTGAAATGTACGTCACAATGCGAAAGAAAAGATCTTTCGCTACCTCTATTTCATCACGACTAAGACTGGTTCTTATATTTAAAAAGTGAGGAGGAGCCCTCAAATATATTCTGTTCCAGCTTTCTGTTTTATTAATAAATAAATCAACAGGAACAAAATCTGTGCATCTTTAAGTCTAATGTCATCAAGGAATGTTCAATACAATATCCATATTGTAGCTGTAGTGCACATTACAGATTCACATGGATTTTCAGTTCTATAGTATCTTTTTTTTATCTGCATTAATTAAATGTTTTTTTTTGTTTTTGTTTTTTTCAGCTCCTGTGCAGTCTTATCAGCCCGTCTCCCCTGGGCAACCTGGATGGATCTGCAGCCAGAATGAGGAGCCAGAACCTTTTGAAGAGATCCAGCAGGACCAAAGCCAGAGGCTCGACGAACAACATCCCTTCATAAAACCGGAAAAGCCTGAGTACTCTGTCGATGCTTACAGAGAATCTGTAGCTTTGCCATCGAAAGCCAGCAACAACGAGGGCTCACACACGTGCGCCGAACACACCGACACAAATCCTATTGAGGATGAAATGACAAACTGCCATTTCCCATCTAAAATCAAAGTTGAATTCATGAACTCCAGCTTGTGTTCAGGCGATGCAATGGGAAGCACTGAAGATGTATATCAGAGCTGGTCGCCACACAGTCCAGATTTGCCTTTAGGGACATCAGACATCTACAGAGCACAGCATCCAAACCAGCCAACATACGCTAACAGTGAAGCTCCTGCCACAGTATCTCAGCATAGCGGTACATCTCATGATGCCAATCACGTTGCATATCACAACATATTATGTACAAACAGGGCTTACTGTAGCAGTAAATGCTGTGAAATGCAAAAGCGGACAATAGCCAAATCAAGCCCTGTATGGAAGTATTTCTCTCTGAAAGAGGGAGACTGTAGCAAAGCAGTGTGCCTTATGTGTAGGGCCGTCATATCTCGTGGTCGCAAAGAATACACAACATCGGCCCTTCTAAAGCACCTTCGGATGAAACATGGTAAATGTTGACGTTATCATTTGTTCTCTGATTTTATAAATGCTTATATATGTGCTTTTGTACAGTATTTTCTGTTCAACTACTTTTACGGTGTTTAAATAATAGGATAAATATGAGGAAGCCAGACATTATCTTTGTGTTATTCCTGCAGGAAATGCGCTAATCTTTGGCAACGCTAAGAAGAGACGAATGAAAGAAATTACGAGAAAGACTGTGTGAAAACTACTCAGAGCCAGTATGGACACTGGCTATTGTGCATCATGGCCAACCTTTGAGTGTTTTCAAACCAATTGTTTCATCATCATATGGAGTGGGTTGAGAGAGGACAGTCAGAAATGTATGCTTTCAATAAGTCATCCAAGCCTTTTGGTTATGGTTACAAAGAAGGTGTAAAATCTTACAGTTGGGAAAAACAGTCACAATCTTTAGCCTGTAAGTAACTGGTGAACGAATTTCATCATCGTATTGTCTAACAATATAACAGGATGTACATACTAGCTAGGACAAGATTAATATCAAAGAAAACTAATAAAAATAATGTGATTTAATAATTTTACAGACATTTACAGAATGTTTTAACACCCCACTGAAATGTAAGTTGTTCAGGTTTGAAGTTTTGAATTTGATTTGTCTTTTATACTCATTTTTGCAATAAATGAATCATGGTTTAACAGTGTGTTGAGAATTCTGTTTGTTGTTGTTGTTTCAACGTGAGCCAACTAAAATTTGAAAAAGTGTGTTCAACTTACACATTTTGTATTTATAGACATAGGAACATAAAGGAGGTTTATGTATGTGTAAACAAAGCTCAAGCCTAGCCCCTTTCTGCCTAGAGTTGAGTTTTAAAAAAGAAGATTCTGTAATTCATAATAATGAGAAAATTTATCATAATAATAGCTTAGTTTCTTATGAGACGTGAAGTTATTATGAGGAAGTTTCCCATTATGAGATTATATTAAGTCATAATTGTTTTTTTTTTTAAATCTTTCTAAAAACAAAATTACCTGAATTATGAGAAAGTCATCAAAATTCATAATTATACTAAGGCATTATTATAAGAAAGTTTCTCATTATTATGATATGCTAAATCATCATTATGAGAATTTCTCTCATATGAAATACTAAGTTATAATTATGAGAAAGTCTCTCATTATGACTAACAGAATCATTGTTTTCACTCAACTGAAGTAACAAGCAAAAATAATGGCTTAGTTTATCATAATAATGACTTAGTTTCTCACAATAATAATCTGCTAATTATTAATGTATGCATGCATGCACATTATTATACATCATGTTTCTCATTATTATAACGTACAAAATCACAGAATCAGCTGAGGTGAAAATGGTTTTCCATGCGTTGTCAAGGATTCTACCTTCAGGCAGTCAAACCCAAACTTATAAAAAAAATTGCAACCATAGTTTTAATTCTCTTGGATTCAGTGGCCTCACTTTCAAGCTTTCAAACTTTTCAGTCGTGTCGAAGTGATGTATTAACAGAAATATTGGTTATTTTACACAGACTAAGGTGTAAGGGAGTTTTAGTACACTTTCTGTGGGTACCAGCACATGTTGGGGTACAAGGAAATGAAAAAGCAGACAAAATGTCTAAGAAAGCACCTAATTTGGATAATGTTAACTTAGTCAATTTAAGCAGGGAAGAATGGAAGTGTTTGATTCAGCAAGCATGCTGTAATAAATGGCAGAAGTAAAGGGACACATGTCAGAAAGGCAGACATTTCCATCGAATACAAAGTAACAAAAAGCTAATTAAAAATTTGTCATAATGTAAATAGATAAATTAAGATTAAGAATGACTAAATGCCACACTCCACATTATAGGCAAACACAACACTAACAGTATGTAATATTGAAATAAAGAAACGGTAGAACATTAATTAGATCTGCCAAATATGAACAGGATTACAAGCTTCTGGAATTACAGAATTCACTTAGTGCTGTATTTTAAATATTGGACCAGAAACTGGTAGAACAATAATGACTGTAGGTGGTGTTATGCATCTGTCTAGTTGGTTTACAACCCATCAGTAAATCCAGAGAAGAAGAAGGAGGAAGAGAAGGGGTTAAGGCTAGAAGGGATACACATGCAGCTACGGGGCATGCGCACATCAATACAGAGTAATTTTTGTCACACTGTACAACAATAATTACTATTTTTGCATTCTTGTACGGGGTAGGTTTAGGGTTGGGGTAGGTGTAGACGTTAATAAAACACAATCTATTAGGTAGAAAATTAAATGTCATTGTTAGCTTCCGGTCGGAGATGTATCCCTTCTAGACACAACCACAACCAAGAGAAGAAGGAAGAGGAGGAGCAGAAGAAGAATAAGAAGAAGAAGTGTGAACAGTTCTTTCTGTACCTTCTACTCCTCTCCTTTGGTAGGCGCTGAATCGGTTTATTTCTGTGGTTAAAGAGGAACATATACATGGTCATATGACCACAGAGACGTGTGTTTACATTCTGCCTTACTGTACGCCGAAATAAAATAACTGCGAGCTAACAGCAAAATGACCAAGCTGCAGGTCATCAACACGTTTCTGACGGAGCGCTTAATGGCGACGCTGAATGAAATCATGGACATGATCGGCGGGACTGTCCTGCAGTATGAGAAAGAGCTGGACAGCGTGCAGAAGGACAACGAGTATCTGAGACGGAGACTGAAGGAGATTGAGAAGCTCGTCGAGTCAAACGGTACACTGACCCTTCACAGAAAATAACGCCTTCTGCCGAAGTCAGCCGTTATTTACTTTCTTTAGACAAATTACCATGGAAACCATGGTTTCCGCCAAAATTCCAATAGTTACAGCAGTTAAATAATAATAAAATAAAGAAAGAAATAAACACAGCCACTCCTGTCATCAAAAAGTTATCACCATGGCAGCCGAAACCATTGTTACAATGTCGTGGTAAGTTAGGGCAGTTTGTAATGTCTAGTTTTTTTATATATGTTTGTAAATGTAAATGTTTGTAACATTGATGATATTTCATGTATGGAACAGGGAACGTTACATATAGACATCTGCCCATAGCACGTTTCAGGATTATTCTAGGTAGCCAGTATTGTCAAATGAGGGGCAAATATTGAATAACTACCTTAGTATCGTCCTAAAACTAAAACTAGATAGAAATAGTGTACTATAGTCAAATAAAATGTTAATTTTAGTCCATGCACTACTGTTTAAGCTACAGGAATATATCAGTTTTATAGGAATTTATTATAAAATTGGACACTAGGGGGAAGTCGTGGCCTAATGGTTAGAGAGTTGGGCTTGTAACCTGAAGGTTGCCGGTTCGATTCTCACACCGGCAGGAATTGAAGGTGGGGATTGTGAATGAACAGCACTCTCTCTGCTTTCGATACCATGACTGAGGTGCCCTTGAGCAAGGCACCGAACCCCCAATTGCTCCCCGGGCGCTGGAGCAATGGCTGCCCACTGCTCCGGGTGTGTGTTCACTATTCACTGCTGTGTGTGTGCACTTGGATGGGTTAAATGCAGAGCACCAATTTCGAGTATGGGTCACCGTACTTGACAATACGTCACGACTTTTCACTTAATGCTTATAATAAATTAGAATCCTTATTTTTTGAGGTATAATTAAGGCCCCAAAACCATGCTTGTCTAGAAACGTTTCACTTAAATTATGAAAATATTTGATCCCTAAACCACTGGCACGTGAAGTAAACAACTTTGTCTATGTAAAAAAAAAAAAAAAATGTTAATGTGAAAATGTTAAAATCTCTAATACATATTATAGCTTTTAAATCAAAGATCTTTATAAAAACATACATTCAAATTTTTGACTAGAACTGTATATTCAGTTGTAACTTGCAGTTGTCGTAAAAAGCTATGTTTGAATCTGAAGCTGTATTAGTTAAGTCACCTTTATTTATATAGCGCTTCTAACAATACAGATTGTGTCAAAGCACTTAACAGTATCAAATTGGAGGATAGAGTGTCAGTAATGTATAATAATAAGATTAAACACTCAATTTTCAGTTAAAGGCATTTCATTATTGAATTGAGAGATGTCATTGTCTAGCTCAGTTTAGTTTAAATAGTATATATGAAATCAAATTGATGATAATCGTTAGAAATTAAGTGTCTGAGCAAGCCAGAGGCGAACCTTGCAAGTTAAGGCCGGAACAAACTACATGAATTTTTAATTAGTTAACAGACTTTAAATCACTAGGCATCATATATTTGCCAACTTCAAACTGGGCATCATATCCTAAACGACTGATGATCACACACTACCAGACTTTAGGTCTTTCTGAACACAATAAACTGTGAGTCTGTGAACATAATATACTACACAGTTTTCTGTAAATCTGACATTCAGCAACAAAAATCTTGTGTATAATTATACCAGTCTTAACTATGAGTTAGGCTAGTGTCTTGGATACTATTTTTCCACCTGATCTCGTCACACCTTTCCTCTTTTACAGGTCCAGCCATTTCAAACCCTGCCCCATCATCTCCACCACCACATCTAAAATGGACTTCTAGCACTGAAACTGAAACAATGCCTACAGAGATCTATCAGAATCAGAACCAGGTACAAACCGAACAGCTCAGCAGCACGAAAGTAGAAGAGTTCTCCAACCATGCTCTTCTAGTGACCGAATCAGACATCGATATACCTTGTCCCCAGTTACCAAACACACTGCCTCACACAGATAACGACTTTGAAGCATCACCTTTAAATGAATTTTCTTGTGGTGTCAAAACAGAGCCTTTTGAAAGTCTCGATTCACAGTCCACCAATGCTAACACATCCGCCTACACTCCATTACCTCATTGCACTGCTCATTTACCAGCTACTACTGATATTAACCACAAGTCTGATCCTAAAGTGTTCAGTATATCGAATTCCACTGATCTAGAATCAGCTAAACGTATGAAGCTAAAGCCTAAAACCTTGCAAGTATCCCTCAGTAAAATAAGTCAAAATGTGTTAAAGACCTCTTGTCCTGAATCAGGCATATCTCACGTCAACTACAACACCGCTCATCAAAACACAGACCCAAGATCAGTCAGGAACGACGCTATTAGCGGCAACGGTCATCTCGGTATAGCTAACGTTGCGGTCAACCCCCTACGTCACGCGGCGTTCAGCAGAGAAGTCAGGCAGGGTAGGGGAAGAGGACGGGGACGAGGAAGAGTCAAAGGTCCTGGGATGCACATATGCCCACAGTGTGGAAAACTATTCCCCCATCATTCACGGCTAAAGGTGCACATGCTCATTCATACAGGGGAAAAGCCATACGCTTGCGCCCAGTGCGGGAAACGCTTCAACAACGACGGGACTCTGAGGAACCACAGCCGCGTGCATCTGCAGCTACGTCTGTTTGACTGTCCTGTGTGTGCGCGTAGCTTTAAGGATGCCTACACCTGTCGAAATCACATGCGTGTTCATAACAGGTGAGGCAGTGGTGTTTCTGCCTCAGTAGCCAAATTGAACAGATCTTAAGCAACAGGAAATACTCATGGGAAGGTTTCCCTGGTGATCGTGATATGTGCCGTCGCAGTTTTCCTGCTACCGATTACTATCAGCTGTGCTGGATAATAAAGACATCTAAAATGTGCCACACTGGGAGACCCCCGTGGGCAGGGATGAGAGACGCTGAACAGTATAATAAGTCACATGATGATCTTCATGTCCTCAGAAAACCTTTCGAGGATAGTGTTTGATGGTGTTGTTGAAATTCATTTCATGTTCCTGTCGTGTGCCCTGCCATCACACCAGTAGGATGCAACAAACAAGTGCCAGTATTGCCAGCTGTTTTCTGCTGCTTTTAATATGCTAAATTAAATGGTTTGATTAGAGATTTGACAGAGTGTTTACTCTTCTGGGTTTCTCTATTATCAGCAGACGACGGTCTGAAGGACCTTTTATGTGCAAAAGCATCATATTTGAATGAAAGTCCAACCTTCTAAAAAAAGTAGTTTCAACTCTAGTCGACCTGAGAATGAAAATTGTTATCATTTGCTCACTCTCATGTTGTTCCAAACCTGTATGATTATTTTGAAGAATTTTTGTAATCAAAGTTTCTGTTCCCATTGATTTCAATTGTATTTATTTGCCCATACAATGGAAGTCAATGGGAACCGAAGCTGTTTGTTTACCAACATTCTTCAGAATGCCTTCCTTTAAATTCCACAGAAGAAAGTAAGTCATAAGTTTGAATGAGTGCATCAGGATCTTCAGGTTCACTTGAACATTTCAGGTAGTGTTTATCTAAACTCCATAGGAAGGTGGCCAGTATATATATATGCTTAAGGCTTATGTAATGTCTTGAATTTTAAGTTCAATGTTGTTTGGAGAAAAAAAAGCAATGTTTCCAATAGATCCCACTAGGTGGCTATGTTGAGCATTTTTAGAATGAGACAAACCATTTCAAGTTTAGTGTAGTTACTTCCTAACTATATTTACGTGCCATCTGATTCATTGAACCAAGCTGGAGGCATATGTTCACCCTTGGAGGCTTTTTTTGTTTGTTTGTTGTTGTTTTTCCCCCCAGAAACTTTTCATGCAGGAGATGATAAATGGATAAAGTTTTATCTATTACAAAAGATTTAAGGCAGTGTTTCTCAACCCTTTTTACTCAAAGGCCCCCTCTGTCTACAACAATGTCTAAGTAGTTTATGGAAAACACTTATTGAGTATCACAGACAGAGTATCACTTTTAAGGACTTGTTTCACTCATTAAGAATTTAAATAGAATTTCTGTCATCATTCACCTACCCTTATGTTGTTGGCTGACTTTCTTCTGTGGTAAGATAATGTAAAATTTTCAGTGAATGCTTTACATTTTGGACTGTTTTTTACTCATATGGCACCAAACGGCTCGCAATATAGCAAATGAGATGTGCTTGTTTGTCTTTTTTGGAGCCTGACATCCCCGGATCCCCATCCACTCTCACTGTATGGATGAGAGCAGCTTAGACATTCTGCTAAATATCTCCACATAAGAAAGAACATCATACAGGTTTGTAACAACATGTGGGTGGGTAGATAATTAAGGAATGCTGACTTTTATGTGAACTAACTCTTTAAAAGTTACAATAAGTATGTTTTGAGTGATAATCTTAATTTATTAGACAAAGTACCTATAATAATAGTTTTTAAGGTTTAATGTTTTTTTTACAAGGGGAGCAGGGCCCACTAGGGGGCCTCAGATATTTTAAAATTACGTAAAACAAGTCAAATCAAGCATCAAAATAAGCCAAAACAATGAAAAGATCAAGATAGTGATCAAAATCAAGATATTTCTTAATTTCATTCACCCCCTTAACACCCCTTTCTCTCTTATCCTAATTTTAAAAGTTTCACAGACTTGAAAAAGACATGTAAATGAATAAAACCTTATAACTCAATGGGGATATTTATAATAAATAAAGACTTTTATATAATGACATTTTTAGTTTTGCCAAGCTCTAAAATACTTTATCATATAGAAATTGTGTGAGTAAAAAGTATAATCAAACACACCTAGACAAAATGTTTACTGCTGGGGATTCGCCCAGACCAGGGCTGGGCTGCATGATGATAGCGGCAATGCCCCGGGCCAGATTCAGTGACACTGACACATTTACCTCACTGTGGTGCGCTGTTAAGTGGCCATCTAATTACCATTTACTCATTGAACACATAATCAACCAGATGCATCTCGAAGAACCACAGAATCAGTGCAGTGGTTTTTCACAGTAGGAAAGGTTGATATTATCTTGGTTTGGAATCCCATTTAAAGAGTATCTTATTGCTTATTGGTGTAAAGATACCCAAATCCACAATTGCAAGAACAACGCCACAATCACTCCCAGAATGAAGCCTTTGAGAATGAGATCATTCAGATGAAGTATGCTTATATGTTGGTGGTGTGCCATGATAGATGTTCTGCTTGCCGGGGCAATTACGAATTGTAATTCTTAAGAGGTTTCCAAGCAAATTATGCACATCTTAAAGAGCAATGCATTTCAAATGTATTTCCAATTTGTACATAAGCACTTATATAAATGTAAACCACAAACCCTCAAGAATACAGCACTTTTTTTGGTACAAAACAACCAGACGACACACGCGTACGCATGCAGACACACTCCAGATAGTCCTAGTATACGGCACATATAAACATTTGATTCCAAAAATATATCAAGTAATTAACGTACGCAATATCAAATTGTAGCATGTCCATAAAACCCCTTTTTAAAGAAAAGTAACAACTGGAAATTGAAAACCGCCAAATTTGAGACCTTGGAAAACACAGTTGGTGCAAAGTAAAAAATGTAAACATTGCATCATGCTACAAAATGGATAGTCTATTTGTTAGAAGTACACATAAACCTGCTCCTGATGAAATTGTATTCGTTTCAACTATGATTTGACAACATTGAGAGGACAAGCCCTTAAGGACCTTCCCATGTTGTCATGGCGGTACCATGTGTATATCATTTTGATGCATTAATGGCAGGCAGTTTACATGCACCCCTTTGTATATTGTTAAAGATGCGCTGTCTGCAAGCATTACGAAAGCACTGAACATTGAAATACATTGTAATCGGTTAATCAAAAAAGAGAATTGTGCTACACAAGATTTCATAAGAGTAAAATACACTTCAACGTTACAAAATGTGTAGAAAACGTGCAGCAATGAGCGCGCGAGAGAGAAGTGGGTGAAAGGGGCGGGGACTCCCTTTGAGTGACACCAAGTCAGAAGACGACTGGTGGCTCATCCTCCACTCTCCTTTTAAACAGCACAAAGTGTGTAATTTACTTCCAACATCTTGGCTCCTACTTAGCTCATACAATTATCTCCATGTCCACCTCATATCAATCAAATCCATTAACCTATCATGACTGATTTCCTCATTCCTGGCAGGATTCTTCCTCAATCATGGCAGGTGGTCTGAGGCAGCTCATTGGTCAGAATGTGCCAGCGCTCCACCCTTTGACCCTTGTTCCTCAAGCAGTCCATCCAGTGGCGAAGAGCATCTCCTTGGACGTGACAGCTCAGGCACACACCACCTGCCAGTCAAGAGTATATTTGGAGTTGTGTAAGTACATAAGTCATAATATCAAGGATGGTGTTCAGAATGAAAAAGTGCTGCTTACTGACTACTGTGTAGTATATACTGAATACTGCCTCTTGTGTGAAACAGAACATTATGCAGTCATTAACATTTGAAACAGTTGTGCATGTTTAAATCAGCAAATGCATGCAGTAATTATCGTGAAAATATTGCATATCACACGGGGTGCACGTCTTAGTACCATATCAGCTGATATCAGATGCATTCTCCCTATATTTACATTTCGATCACCTTTGCTGTCATGTTTAATCTTTTAAAATAAAAAATAATTTAATATCACAATCTCAGTGACTATTAAATTTCATACTGTAGATTATAATGTGCAATTTAAGTCATTTATTATTACACTGTAGTAGTATAAAATATTAATTTCCATTTAGAATAAGCCATCTTAAGCCATAAAATGAAAATAAATGTTTTATTAGTATTGGCCAAACTTTTAGCATTGTTGCATCCCTGCTGATTTTTTTTTTTTTTTTTTGTAAAAATATCTTTAATCTTGGCTTCAAAATGTCTTTTAATTTTTAATCTTATCAAATTATGAATCAAGAACAAGATGTTAAAAATGACAAAAATGTACTTCTGCTCTATTCATTACATCTAGTGTATTGCATTGTGGGATATAGTATTTCACACAGAGTGCTCTCTTTAATACTGCATATTTTAGCAACTGCAGTGGGTCATTTTGTATTCCCTTCATATAGAAAATTAGCATGCTGTGCACAGTATATATACTATGTACTTCAGAAATAGCATGATATGATAGCAGAGGTGGACAGTAAGTATTTTTACTTCATTACTGTACTTAAATACAGTTTTCAAGTATCATTTACTTTACTTTAATGTAAATGTTCACTACATTCCAAATCATAATGTATTTTTTTACTCCACTACATTTCATAAAAACATGTCACTCCTTGTTCCATTTTGAACTGCAGAAATCGTTACGCACTACGAGATGTGATAGCAGTGTCCGATTTGTGAACGAGTTGATTCTTTACAAATCTGTTAGCAAATCGCACTGAACAATTCATCCAGGAATTGGAAGGATTCGGTTGCATCTGTTCTCGAGTCCACAACTCCCTGATTCAACTGATCAGTTAACAACTCACTGAATTCACAAGTCTGACTCAAAATGAACCAAGAACGGGAGCTCCTCTGAACTTGAGTGCACATGCGATTGATGGCATGAAAGGTAAGTTACTAAGTTGCTTATTATTGTAAATGAAAATCATTTTTAGGTCATGAGTGTTCATTGTTTGTGAACTAAATGTGCTGTAAAAGGCTCAGTAGCCCACTGTAATGCTTAAACACAGACATGTCCATATTTGTGTATTGCCATCTGAACGGGTTAGGTTTTATTTAAAAACTAAACATAACATTGAAATAATGCAAATTAATACCCATCTGCCCGGCTGCCGTAGCACTTTCAAATGATGTAAAACCAGTATGTTTGCATAGCGTTCGTCTTAAAATGCTAACACATTTTGCCCAATGTGACGTTTTTATATTGTAAGTTTATATTTGGTAACACACATTTTGTTTTTCCTTATTTCTAAATACTATATAGTATATTTCCTTATTTATAGACTATAGAAACTAAATATAAATATAAAATAAATTTCTATATAAAATAAATAAAAACATTCATCAATCAGTATTTTTTTTTTTTTTTACTTTCAATACTTCAATTACATTAAAAATCAAGTTCTTAATAATACTTCAATAATGCTTTAAGTACTTAAGTACAAGGAGCACATAATACTTTTACTGGGGTAATATTTTATTAGGGTATCTGTACTTTTACCCAAGTACTTGATTTGTGTACTTTGTCCACCTCTGTATGATAGTATGCTACCACAAACACAGCCCATGTCTTATTCTTCAAAGCACATATAATAAAGATAATACATTTAATTTAGCAGGGTAATCTAATTCATTTCTAGATGTATATGCAAATGAAGAATTTTTATAAAGCCTAATTTTTAAGCACGATTAATCAAATTTTTTATTATTAACAAAAGTTTCCAATCAAGGAAATTATTACACAACTCTCTGGAATACTTGATTCTGATTGGTCAGTTGCAGCATTCAAATATTTTGTAATATCCATTGTCGGATATGGTTGTGTTGTGTCAGACCACTACTTAAAATTGGCGGTCACTGCCTGATTGATTTGTGCATTGTATTGGATTGCTCTGTTCCTATCTGAAGGTTTAAAATAACACACAGATAAAATAATTTCAATTCGTATCAGTACTGTATGTCCACATACTAATTTATTTGGTGAATAGCCATGCAGTAAGTGGAATAATATACACTTAGGGGTCATTCACGCAGAATGCACTTTTGTGTTTAAAAATGTGAGAAAACAGAAGTAAAAAATATTGCAAGGATTTGAGACAGTTTTTTCAAAGTCGAACATGATGCCACTGCATTCTAAAAATACAGTGCTCATGTACAGGACACTGGAGCACGTCTCACGTCTGTCTCATGAGTCTCACATTTTTGCATTTACAATCTGAGACTGAGGTTAGTAGAATGGAAAAAAAAACACTAGGTCTCGAGATGTGTTATTTTAACTTGAGTAGCGCAGTATGCTGAAAAAGACGTGAGCACAACGCTCATAGACAACTGTCTAGTGCCTGTTTACAAAAATAAACAATGGGAATGCAGTGCAATGGAATGCACAAACATGTGAACGACCCCATAGCTGGTTGCAAAAAGCAGCTCATTATAACAGATAATAACTGCATGCTCTCACCTATGAAATCGTTAGACCTTCCCAGATCATAGTCCCATACCGTGACCTCCAGTGTCTTATGGACCAGTTCGGATAGAGAGATCTCATAGAAAAACTCCTGTGGGTGGTAAAATATGACGTGGGTTATCGCAGCAGTTCAATAGTCTCATTACATTATCAGAAGAAAAGGACGATGCCTCCGGTTCTCATTTGATCAACCCTTTGGCCAAAGTCCAAAATGTTATTTATTCATTGTCACTTTTGATTTCCCCTCATTCATTTCAAAGGACATTTTTTAAACATAGAAAGATCTCATATGCATCATCCTGACAGCTCCGAAGCCAGTTGGGGAATGATCAAAATATTAAACCCCATGAAAAGTTGCTTCAAAAACACATTTCCAGAAACAAATGGCATTTGGTAGTTCAGCCAAACAGATGTTCTCGTCTAGGGTTTTCACACCCACTGACTGAAGCCTGGCATGTGCCTGAATAAAGGGAAAAAACATTTATGCAATAGAAAGTAATACATTTTAAATGGAGGCTGCTTTCTGGGGTATCCGAGTTAAATCATGCTGGGATCACAGGGATCAAACCACTGGACCTTCCTCTTCTGATCTCTACTCATCCCTCTTCCCTGAGCCAAAGGCAGCCACATGTGTTCAAACAGTTCATAAAAAAGAAATTGGAGCATTTTCCAAATATAATATGTTGAGGAGCGCTGCTGCTCCTGCCTCTTATTTCTCCAATGAATTTTCAGCACCCTCATGAACAGCTTTGATATGATATATGTTTTTCTGAACGGGGCTCCTGTGGAGCAGGGGGCAGACCTGCTTTTAAGCAGATAGTGGTGTGTGAGATTGGAGTGAGCAGCCTTCAGTCTGAGCCAAGGAGTAATTATATGGCCAATCTGGGTGTGTATTACTTCTGAGTGAATGGAAACAAAACACTTAGCCTTACTGCTGATTGCCCGCTGCCCACATGACAGAGAAAGCGTGAGACAGACGGGAAGGAGGAGAGGGAGAAAAAGAAAACGGAGGACATGACTGAAATGAGAAACGTACAACATGCTGATGAAAGACAAAAGTGCGTTTAGGTGGAGGTCTTCTGGGAATGTGAAGTGAGCAAGGATGCAGCGCAAAGAAATATCGGACCAGACATCTCATTAACACTCAAAAAGCATGACACACACGCACAGGTGTAATGAAATGAGCGTGCCGCCAGTTCGTCAAATACATCCATACCTCATTGAATTCTGGGTTAAGGGTCTTTTTAATCACTGCCGTTTTGTGTTTGGATCTCTTCTTCACATCTGGCTTCAGGTATCTGGAAAGAGAAAGGCAGATGGAAGAGCACAGTGAGGGCCGTAGGTAGAGGAGAACAGTGGGAGAGCAGGAGATTAAAACAAGCGGCACCGCCGTCACAAGTATACGAAACGGACTCCAGACACATTCGTACCAAGCTGTTTGCTTTTCAGCTTTTGCAGTGACGTCCCACTGGCTTCCATAAAAATTTTATTTTCTTTATGTACTGCTGTTAATGCTCACTCACCCTCCCCCAAGACACACAGTTAGAATATGGCTTTGATCCTGAGGAAAAGAGAGAATGTGTATGTGTGTGTTTGTGAAAGGAATGGAAGAGCGAGAGAGAGAGTGACTGGAAGGGACGTGAGTGTGGGTGGGGGTCCTGTCTGTTCTTATGCCATTTTGCCTGGGGAGGAAGAACTGTTTGGGAGCGTTTATTTTAATACATGATGTGAGAAAAATAATGAGAGATTAGAGGGGGGCACAAATGAGAGAGTGAGAAGCAGAGACACATCAGAGGAAAGACGTTTTTTTTTAGCCTTATACTATCCGTCTCTTTTTCTCTCTCTCATTTTACAGTTTCTCCTACTCGCTCTCCACCTCTGAGAGCTGTTTATGGCACCTCCCTTCCAAACCGGAGTTCTTTTCCTTTGCCCTTTTTATTTTTTCACTTTTTTCTGGATCTAAAGCAAGTGTCTGTTCACTGTGTCTCTGTGCTTTCTCAGTGTTGGTGCAGAAATCTCACATTTTCACATAGGGATCTGAGAAGCCGTTGACATCCATGGCTGCCAGATGGGCACAGCGTAGCACTCCGATGTATAAGCCCCCTCGCCGGCCCTCTGCTTCGCCCTCTGCAGGAGGTGGCAGGAACTGCAGCGAGAGCAACAGGCGGCCCCTCTCTTCCAAACTGGTCAACTGTTCATTCTCCCACTGCAAGAGAGAACAAATGAACGATAGGTCCAAAAATATAACTAGATTAGGCATTTCCTGAAGGAAATACCAGTGGTTGCGTGGAATAATGTTGAGGGAATAGGTAGGCTTAAATGATGTGTATATGAAATGCCATATCACGCCTTGTTTACAGTCGGTTACACAGGAATCAACACAGTCACTGTGGTGAAAAGGCAGCTATATGTGGATACACACATAAATGGAAGATGAGCCCAATCAGAATTTAGTATGCAAATAGTTAGAAAGAAGACTAATCACATTTCAGTATGCAAATATTTTGATGACACCAACGCTGTTGGTTACATTTTTAACATTCTATCAATGTACTGTAAGTCAGTGGAAGACTTTCAAACTTTATTCTTTAGCTGTGGCTCATTATGCTCATTATGAATCAGAATATCAGGAACACAAATTTGGGCACTAGCAAGGGCGTTAATCTGTTAAACATTAAAGGGATAGTTCACCCAAAATGAAAATTCTGTCATTAATTATTCACCTTCATGTCGTTCCAAACCCATAAGATCTTCATTCATCTTCGGAACACAAATTAAGATATTTTTGATGAAATTTGAGAGCTTTCTGTTCCCTCCATAGACAGCAAGGGTACTACCACGATCAAGGCACAGAAAGGTACCAAGAACATCAATAAAATAGTCCATGTGACATCAGTGGTTCAACTGTAATTTTATGAAGCTACTAGAATACTTTTTGTGTGCAAAGAAACTAAATTTACAACTTTATTCAACAATTCTTCTCCTCCACATCACCCTAGCACCATTTTGGAAAGTATCACGATGCATGTGCATGCTTTCCTCTGCATGTAAACAAGGCACGACGCATGCATGTTCTACGTCAGCAGCACCATGCTCATGCGCTGTTATGTGCAGATCAAAGCACATCCATGCATCATGATACTCTCCAAAATGGTGCTAGGGTGTCATGGAGGAAAAGAATTGTTGAATAAAGTCCTTATTTTAGGTTTTTTTTTTCTGCGCACAAAAAGTATTCTCGTAGCTTCATAAAATCACAGTTGAACCACTGATGTCACATGGACTATTTATCGATGTTCTTGCTACCTTTCTGAGCCTTGCTGTCTATGGAGGGTCAGAAACCTCTCAGATTTCATCAAAAATATCTTAATTTGTGTTCAGAAGATGAACAAAGGTCTTACAGGTTTGGAATGACATGAGGGTGAGTAATTAATGACAGAATTTTCATTTTTGGGTGAACTATCGCTTTAAGGGAACTAATGATTCAATTTCATGTGACATGTTCACAGGGTTTCAAATGTAAAGATATTTAAGGACAGAATAACTCTGTACATTACAACAGGACCAATATCCTTCTGGTATGAATTGTTTTGTGACAAATCCATTTTGTAGGAATTTTTGTGCATTTTGGTTGAGGTTTTAGGTAGGCTGAGGTTTAAGGCTTAAATGATGCGCATATGAAATGCTGAATTAAGTTTAATACTTAAGGTTAGAGGTTTAGAACAAACCCTAACCAGGAATATCACTACAGTGCTGTCTTGCAAGTATTGTTATAAATCATCTATATTAAAAGTGACTGTGTAGGAGACTCTGTACATGTGCAACTGAACCAATGACAAGGACTCCCTCTGGGTAAAATCTGATAATGTTCACATGTAGAATAATTATAAACAGCCAGTTATATATGTAATGATGTTAGTGTAATGTGACATCTATGCACTAGGCTCATTTTTAAATTATGGCAATCTGTTGTTTTTTTTATTCACACCCTGTGAAAAAGTTCCATAAATAAAAACTAATATTGATTCTAATACAAGAGAAGGTTTAATCTAGTCTTAAAATGGAAAATCCCTTTTTAAACTCTTGTAGTCTTCTGCAAATGCTCTATGATGACTTGTATGATTCAGACTCATCTTCTACCACAGATAGTCATTTATCATTCTCTCTTCCTGGTCTGTTTAGGCTTAGCTCAGCTTCGGTGGCTTTCAAAGTGGGAACCGGGAAGATCTAAGCACAGCCTCTTCAGGATTTTGTGAGATATGGAGACTTAATGAGACATAATTGTCTGATTTGGTGCAACGCTTACACACACACCACACATTAGTAAGGCTTGAGAGACACTTATTTGAATGCACATTAATAATGCATGCAGAGACTGCTCAAGTGTGACTCTGAATATTCAATACTTACACCGCGAGAGCAACAATATTTACATGAAATATTCGATAATCCATCTGTACAGATTACAAACGTTCATTTTTATTAGTTATCTTGGTCGGGAGATATAAAAGAGTGTAACGGGAAGATCAAAGTTTAGACTGATGCAGAGATGGAGAGGAAGCACAACAAAGAGCATAGCCACATGTGTCATTTCTGTTATAAAGTACAGTTTCATGCCTGCAAGTCTAAATTTATTAGATTAAAATTAAACTCACAATTTTTAAAGATGTAAATCATATTAGTTCCTTTTTTATCTTCACATAATATTACAATTAAGTGATAACACAGTTAAATTTTAAATTAATTCACTTTGATTTGAACAGATGCTGCTATTTTTGCCAGGTCCCTGTGCGGTCTGCATTAATGAGAGAAAAAGTGGCAGTTTATTAAGAATTTTTTAAAGTGTTTCTTCATTTTTCTCTCTCTAATTAAAATCATTTTAAAAAACATGCTGGATTTTCTTATATCTTAAGTTTAACTTACTTTTCTGTTAGTCTTATCTCTTATCCCTTACAGATAAACACCATATCCTGACATCATCCTCCAGGATAACAACAGCACAAACTTAAGTATATACTACCAGTGATTTGATGATTCTGTATTGTTTTGTGGTAATAGTTAGTCTGTCTCACCCAAAAACATTCCATATTGTCAGTTAAAATGGCAGTAACCAGCATGATATAATCAAAATAGTGAAATTACCGACAGTTACTCTCAATTCCTCACTAATACGAACTAATCCCTTATTAATTTCTACATGTCCATCCTGTCCATACTTGCTGTTGTGCAAGTAATCAATGTATAATTATACATTTCAAGTGAGTCTGTTAGTCTATTAGAGCCTTTCACAGCAATATTTATTTAAATATAGGCATATACAGTACATTTTTATAAAAGTTACAGAGCTCAAAAGGTACCGCATAAAGGAGTATATATTTAATCTAACTGGATTTCAGTGACATAACATTGGAAATGATTTCTCAGGCATTTATGAGGGAAGTGTAATATCTTTGCATATCAAATTCACAAAGAGAGCAGTAAGCTGTCTATCTATCTCTATTCCTGTCTTCCTTTGTTTTAAGCCGTCTGCAAAAGGACAGGATCAATAGGGTAATCATCACAGTGTCTCTCTCCCTGTTTGTTTTTCTAAAAAGAGCCTTGTTATTTAGTTCTTTACCTTGCACTTTGAAATTCCCCTTACAGCCCCGTCTGCCACACTGTTTGTGTGTGCGTATGTGTGTTTGTGCGAGGTTGCGGGTGTGTTTGCCCATTAGTGAGAAGCATGCCAAGCCAAACCTGTTTGCTGGCAAGTGTGATGTTTCATTAATGTAATTGTGTGGGGACAGATACAGATAGTGTGTGTGTGCGAGTGAGACAGAGCTGGAGTGAGTGAAAGTTGCATTGCCAGACCTTCATTAATTTAACAGTGAGGAGACACACAGATAGTGGGCAGACAGAGGGGCGACCCCTGCGTTATAAACAGACAACTCATAATGCAAACAGCGAGGAGAGCAACCCAGCTGTCTAATGCTCAGGAGACAGACAAAATAGCCGCACATATAATTCTCTGCCGCATGAGGTCAACTACACTAAGAACCGCCACTTACAGTCCATTGCAATTGTTGCGGTTTCCCACTCATGTACTTGTATGTTTGCAGGAGGGTGCATAAATATGCGATGTTAAGTTAAAAATGCATACTTCAGGGAAGAAGAATGAATTTCGTGTCCAGTATTTGCATAAATATGAAATGTTAGGTATGATAAAGATGTTTCAGTATAATCAAGGGCATAGGTTTGATTTTGACATTGTTGGAGACATAAAAGCAGCCCCCCACCTGTTTTTGCTTTTACGGTTCACTTTTGACCACAATTTCATGTCATGTACAGCATTTATTTATATAGCCAACACACTCATAACTCACAAAGAGAGTTTTTATGCCAGTATGTTACATAATTACACAGTTTTGATTATGTAAACCTACAACATTACAATTTAGCTTTATACACTTCATAATAGAATATCTAAACATACATTCATAACTAAAAAATATGTTTTTCAGGTTCTGAAAATAAGGTTTTTAATATTAACTTTAGTTAATCAGTTCTGTTATAAGTTAAGTGTAACTATTGACGACAAGGTGGCAGTTTAATAGAGACTGAATAATAGCGCTAATAACAGGGGGCTTCTTAATTACGCCTTACCTCACTTTATTGTAATATTATAAATGAATTGTAACAATGATTATTCTAAAAGAAAACATGCCCCAGGACTCTAACTGTAGTAATGCACATCTAAACTGCACACTCTTATTTTATTGTTGTCTTCAACAACAGTTTGCTTTGGACATTCAGGTTAACAATGTTAAGTTAAAATTAAAGAAGGAAAATTTTTATTATTAAACAGAACTGTGCATGTATGTTTTAAACACTTATGTTCTCAAGTCAATGGTATGATCCATTTCAGATGCGGCCAAAGTTACAACAGTGCTTACATATAAATATATTTTAATTAGTTGATCAAAATTATTGCTAGGGACCATTCAGTAGTTACTGGATGTCGGTAGGGACATGCCTCTAGCGTCCTCACTGAATTCTATGCCCTTGAGTATAATCAAATCTATTGTAGCTCAATAACTCCCATAAAATGCAAACATCATATAATAAGATTGGAGGTTTTTGCCTGAAAATCTTTGTGGAACAAATTACCCACAAAGAAGCAGATGGTGGCATAGCAGTGGCTTTCCTCTGACAGTGCAAGTTTCTGCGACTAATTAAAATGCCAATGGCATTTCTGAATGGGATAAATTAATTTAGTGCGGTTTAAATGTTGTAGCTTGAATTGCACGGGCTTTTGGCTGCTGTGCTCCACGAGGTTTCAAACTAATGACCCCCATCATGCAGACTCACTAATGATAATGAGGGGGTGTATCCAGCAGGTAAACAGGTGTGCAATGAGTCTGGGAACGCGCACACACATATTAGCACTAGCACAGCTTTCATATTCAGATTTGCGTGATTAGCATGCAGATGGCGTGGCATCAGTCACCAGCCTCCACCAGAATCTGTATGTATGCCAGTCATGACACCAAATCAAAAGCTTTAAATAAACATAGTGACTGTTGTGCCATAAACTCCGTCTGTGACTTTGTGATCCTTCCTTCGACTCTGGGGCATGTTCTCCTTATTCCTCCTCCACCTTTTTACTTTTATTAAATTTCCAACTTTTAGTTGTATTCAACTCTTCTTTCTTTGGAAGGCATAGTTTGTCTAAAAATGCTGTTGTCATACTCTCATTACTTTCCAAACCTTTCTTTTTTTCCATAGAACACAAAAGGAAACTTTAGCAGAATGTCCAAGCTGCTCTTTTCAAGTGTATTAAATGCAACTTCAAGTCTTAAAAGTTTCCTTGGAATAAAAGGCCACTTAAGTACTTAAGGGAGTATGTTTGATGTTAACTAGCATACTAAAGCAAATGTAAAGTACTTGATAATAATTTTAACTGTTGTGTGTTAACTCAATATTACATTTAATGTAAATATTTGAAATGTTCTTCAGTGCAATTTCATCATCACAGATGTGGAATTACAAATATATTTAAAAACATGACAAGTTTTAATAGAAATTACATTACAGTATATAAACATTAGAAACTATTTAAACTATAATACATTTTCACTTAATTGCAATTACATGCAATTAAGTGCCTGAAAACATTACATTCAGTTCGCACCTGAGTGTATTGTTTTAAAATTATGCTAAAGTGTGCTACTTTTTCTGTTATGCAGAAGATTTTCAGGAATAACGACTTAAGTTTCAGTCTGTTCCTCAAACAATGTTATTGAATGGCTTCAGATGACTTCACCTGCATTGAAATCTTGCCTTACATCCCATTTTGTTCTCTAAAGAAGAAAGAAACTCCGGTTTGGAAAGTCATGAGGCTGAGTAAATGATTTTATTTGCTGTAAAATGATTTAATTTGTCGGTGAACTGTCCCTTTAACATAATTTCATTTCAAACCACCCCCTGAACCATCACTGTCTCTGTGATCCCTCTGAGCAGTTCAGCAGTTTTCCCCTGTCAGTTCTAGTTCTCTTCTTCCAGAGACCTGTGAGTGTGTTGTCTGTCACTCATCCGGCACCCTCTGTCCATTCATAACCCTGTAACCTCTCGCTCCTTTTTTCTTCATCTTCCCTATCTATGCTGTCTATGGCTTTCTCCTGTCTTTTTTCCCCCACATAATCTCTCTATTTCCTTTGAAAATGTTATTATTCTGGTCTCCAGAAATCTCTGTTGCTTTCAGGTGGGCGGCAAAGTGTTCTGCTGCCTCTGTCCTTTCAAATTTACCATTTATCAGTTTATTAATGAAAGAAATGAGAAACAGAGTGAGATGAATACGAAATATGCATTTTAAGCAATAATCAAACGAATGAATGCGCAATCACAGTCGGTAAGTGGGAATCCTAATGTGGCTAGTGTCCATTTACGTGCTTTTCAGTACTGTTATGTCACTCTAATTAATATTCATGAGCCAGGCTGATAAGCTCTATAATGTGTCCCCCCAGTTTCCAGATTGTTTCTACGTCTCTGGTTAAATCAAAAGAAATGGATCTGAATTCTCTCTCTCTCTGGCTCACAATTCAGCAGCGTCTGTCATGAAATTGTCAACACTGGGCATTGGCAACGTAAGTGCTGTACAACACCAAGTTAAATAGAACAAATCGTATCTCATCTCTCTGGAGGCCACAATGCCGTTCGGCTAATCTACTTCGTCATTTATGGATGCCCCATTCGTTCTTGTTGACAGACAGAGCAGGGATTTGCTTTCAACACGGATATGCGCAAATAGTACATCCACACGCCTGCCCTTTCCTTAGCCGACCCCATCCTCTGCTCGTAATCCTCCTTGTGTCCTTTTAACTTTCCAGTATTTCTCAACGTGGGGCACCTAGCATGTTGAGAACAATTTTGGATGGTAATGAAAATGCTAATCGATTTCTTCCGTCCCACTTATCATAATGTGCTCAATGTTCTTATTGAAATGCAAATGAGGTTAGATCCCAATGTGAAAACATTTGAGTGAGAGAACATTAATCAGCAGGCAATTATCAGTTTGTAATATTTCAAACGTCATTGCTAACTTGCATCCGTAAATGTCAGTGCTTTGTTAATTGTCTTTTTTTTTTGCTGTGAGAGAGATAGATAAAAAACAGGTGGGTTTGGGGTAGAGTACCTCTCTTAGGTAACAGGAAATCCCTCGCAGCGCTGCTCCCATGGCTGTAGGAGAGGGAAGCTGGCAGATACAGAAAGAAAGGAGACAGAGATGACGTGAGCAGAGTCTCTGTATGTATTTGTCACTGGCTACATTCATACAGACAGTGTTTTGCACTGATAACAGATGTGACTCTCAAATTGCCTTGTTCATACAACAGCAGATAAGAGCCATAAGAACCATGCTGTTCTGAAATGAGGAGGGAAAGTCCTCAGCTTTTTATAATCTAAAATTATGTTCCAGTTACACTTAATATTGACACATTTTTCAGGTTAAATAAACAAACATTACTTCCATTAACAAAGTAATTAATGTTCTGTTTATTAAAATGAAGTATATTTGCCAACAAGTTAGTGCTTTTTAAGCATTTTTACATTTATTCCAAAGTAATGATTATAAGAACAGTAACACATTTCATATTTATATATTTTCGGATGATCATTCATCAAAGCTCAGTAAACACTGCATGTGTCATGATGGTCACAGACACATTAAGATGTACCTTTAATTGATTGCTCACTAAAAAACCCTTACAGGTTGTGCTTTCAAGTCATTACAGGTTTCATTTTGACACACCACAAGTTGGTAAACAACTTATTGTTTACTTATTTTTCAAGAAGTCTTTCCGTTAATACTATTTTATTTTAATTCAGACTATTTTGCGGATGCCGAAGGCACGCAAAAATGAGAGGGGGGATTTATCGTGTGAACAGTGCAATAGGCCAATCACAGCACAGTGGAAGCACTGCTTCTTCTCATGAGACTTTTCCCCACTGATTTTCAGTGTTATTTTAGAAAAATTTGTTGATTTTTTTTAATGTCATATTTCACAATATGTTTCATTGTTTCATTTTTGTACTGTGGATTTATTTATTTTTTTTTTTTTTTTTTTTTGAGGAGGCACTGCCTCCCTTGACTTCTCAAATGCCCCTAGTATGAGCGAATAACCAAAATCAAGCTCCTTTTCTAATCTCACAATAGCTGTGACTTCCTCAAACTGATTAAAGTAAACAATAAAGATGGCGGTGTTCATAACTCGGGAAGGTCTGATCACAATTGACATGTTACTTAATAAACATGTCGAGTCGAGGTGCAAGTTCATCCATCAATTCTAAATTAACCAACAGCAACTTGGAATGCATTTTATTTTAAGCTAAGTGTACAGCACAGCATTTAGGTCGTGCCCAAACTGCAAAATTGATAAAAACAGCTATGACAAATGCAACTTAGTTTTTTTTTTTTTTTTTTTTTTGTAATGAAAAAATAATAATAATATCATACATTTAAACAGATTTACCATTAATACAAAACACTTCATCCATTGTCTCTGCCATGTTTTTTTAACTAACACACCCCCAAACTTTAGGCTAAAAAAAAATCCCTTCTCATCCAACTTGTAAATACTAAATGCGCCATTAGTCTTAATCATAAAAGTATGTTAATTTGCTTTTAATTACATATCATATTTTATTATCAAAGCTAAAAATGGTCAAATTAACCATTCCCTTTTCTTTTTCAGAAGGGTTGGGCAAAATTCAGAAGTGGAGAATTGGTTGCCTTTGAATTAATATAATTTGAATTTAAATTCAAAGAAAATCAATACAAGTAATGTATTTGAATGTAATGTAAAATGAAGTTTTCATCAACTCACAGCAGTTAACTTACTAATTACAATACTATCTATCTATCCATCCATCCATCCATCTATCTATCTATTATCAATCAATCTATTAATCTATTAATCTCACAGACTCAAACAGATTATGTGTGTATGTGGGTCTTACAGGTGGTGGATGTTCTAAACAGGTGTAGAAACGTTTCGTCTGGTCCGGTTTCACACGTCGCAGGGCCACACGAGACTCTCCAATAAACTCATTGTGAGTCAGTTTATCCTCATCGCACACCGATAACCTGAGAAAAACAACAACAACATAAAAAAGAAAGCCAGAGAGTTATTCGATTATACTGGAAGGAGAGCACAGATAAACATGAAAATTGTAAATGTAGTATGGGCGAAAGTGATAAAAAGGCAATAAAAATACCTTCCGCGGAGCAGCAAGAGCTGGAAATGGCTCAGACAGAAATGTATATTTATGAATGGGATTAGGATGATATTTCTGGCTCTGACAGTTTGGTCGGAAGTGCGTGCCTGCTCTTTTTTTCAAAGGTTTGCTTGCGTGTTTGCGGAACCGACACCCTCCTCTGCTTCTGTACTCTCCCTTGGAGATAAACGGCTAAATGACTTTTCTCTGACTACTGTCACCCCGCCATTGAAAAAAATGGGCAAGTTTGAAAACACCAGCAGTCCTAGTCCCAGGTTGCCAGGGGATACTGTTCATTTATATCACGAGCACACAGGTAATTTTCTGCGGATAATCGCAGGATAAACCTGAGCGCTACAGCAGTCACTCCACCTCTGGCGAGGTTCCGTGGAGATGATGGGGCTGAAGAGCACCTTTCAGCACTGCAAAAAATATTCAGCCTAAATATATGCCGACTTTCCAAGACATGCACAACAGTAAATGTACCCAGAAACTTGATCATTCCTGAAGGTTCATAAGCGACAGGAAGGTCTGCTAAGCAGGCGCACTCTCTGTCACACACCTACACACCTACTGTCGAAGCAAGATATGCAGGCTACTGTCAAATCACTGCTCTCCGAGAGGAGAATTTTGAAGAAATATCCAGAATAGATTCCCAGCCCACGTGGAGTCACCCATAAAGAGATATTCAAGAATGCACAGATGTCTTCACTAACCTCAGAGTCTTCCTGTGCATGTCCTCCTCTGTGATGCCAATGTAAGTGAGAGTCTCATTCCAAACAGGATTTAGAGAATTACGTACAGTTTTGGTTTTCAGTTTATTAGCCTGTGGGTATAAAACATTTTGAATAAATGAATAAATAAAGAGTGAAGATTATATCTTAATATCTTAATCCTCTAATACACACACACACACACACACACACACAACCGTTAAGAATATGGGGTCAATAGGATTTATGATTTTTTTTTTTTTTTTAAATAGTTTTTTATTTGGCAAGGACACATTAAATAGATCAAAAGTAAAGAAATGAAAAATCAAATAAATGCTGTTCTTTCAAATAATGCTGTTCTATTCATCAAATTCTGAAAAAAAAAATGTGTCCCGGTTCCACAAAAATATTAAGGTGCTTATCCACATTCACAATGAGAAATGTTTCTTGAGAACCAAATCAGCATATTAGAATGATTTCTGAAGGATCATGTGACACTGAAGACTGGAGTAATGATGCTGAACATTTAGCTTTACCATCACATGAATAAAATAAAATTACATTTTAATATATGTTAAAAAAGGAATACAGTTATTTTAATAGTTATTTTGTGTTATTTGAATACAGTTACAGTTATTGTAATAATATTTACTATTTTTACAGAACTTTAAATCAAATAAATGCAGCTTTGTTGAGCATTAGAGATATAAATGCTATAAAACATTTTAAGTAGTAGCTGTTTCTGAAATAAAAGTAGTTGATATGTCAGAGGTACTTAGCATGTCATCACTTTGTCATGTTTCTTCATTTAGATTATATTTTCATAAATAAAAACCCAATATGGCCAAAAGTATGTGGAAATTCCCTTCTAATTTATGTTTTTGGCTAGACTCCTTAATGCCACTGAAAGCAATTTTTGGGACAGTTTGGGGAGCGTGCTTTTCTGTTCCAGAATGATAATACTGTGCACAAAGCAAGATCTATAATGAAATCGTGTAGAAAAACGTGACAGGCACAAAGCCCAGACCAGACTCCCAAAGAACACTACTGGAATGAATTGGAACGCAGACTATCAGTCTGGCCCCATCACCCAACATCAATGCCTCTCTGATGCTCTTGTGTCTGAATGAGAGCAAATCCCAGCATCACATCCCAAGATCATCTCCCTGTTAATTCCTATAGTTTTGAGAGTAAATGTTCAACAAGCACATATGGGTTTGGTGTTCAGGTGTCCATGTATTTTTGGCCATATAGTATAAAAAGAGGACACTCATACAGAATTAGGTCATACAGGTCAAAGGTCATGTTGTGTTTTTTTTTTTTTTGGATGAAATAACAACCCTGAATAGTTAAAATGCCTTATAAAAATCTATCCACTGTAGTGAACGTCATGCATCAAAGGTTTAATTGCTCCAAACAGGATCTAAACTTGCCCACCTTACATGCTCCTGGTAGAAGATGAAGTTTGACATAAGGGTCTGCCAGGCCATTAAAATCCATAGGTTTCAGACCCTACACCAGAAACAAACAATTTATTAGACAAGATCTGCTGAATAAAAAAATATAAAGAAAATACAGAGCCCTGTTGAAGTAGAACAATCTGCTAAAGGGTTAATCACCTGCAGGTTTTGGAGTGTGAGTCACGAATAGGTGTGAGTGTGTAGTGAACTGCAGAAGTGTGAGACAGACGTTACCTTGGCTCTGATGATGGTACAGTGGAGTGAACTGGTTGCTCTCTCATACCTCAGTTCAAATTCTAACGTCCCCAGTGCAGCTACATAATAATAGGAATGATAGTATAAATGTTACTAACATCTATACCATAAAACCTGACAGAAAGCAGATTAAACAATCCATTATGCAGTACAATTATGAGGCATGCATATCTGACAGTTGGTAAGATGGATAGCAATGTTGCAAATTGCAGTATTAAGCCTGTACTATTTACATTGCCAGTGCAAAGCACAGGCTTAATATCGCACAATTATTAAAGGGATACGTCCACCCCAAAATGAAAATTTTGTCATTAATCACTTACCTCATTTCGTTCCAAACCCGTAAAAGCTTTGTTCGTCTTCAGAACACAATTTAAGATATTTTAGATGAAAACCGGGAGACTTGTGACTATCCCACTGACTGCATAGTAAATTGCACTGTCAAGGTCCAGAAAAGTATGAAAAACATCGTCAGAATACTCCATCTGCCATCAGTGGTTCAACCATAATTTTATGAAGCGACGAGAATTCTGAAGACGAACAAAGCTTTTACGGGTTTGGAACGAAATGGGGTAAGTGATTAATGACAAAATTTTCATTTTGGGGTGGAGTATCCCTTTAACATAATAATTCACTTTTAATTTTTGCCAGGCAGTCTAAGGAAAAAAAACAAGGAAATATGACAAACAAAATACTTTGATATGTTCAATAGCTATGTAATCCTGCAGGGCATATACCACGTAGGATGTTCATTTGTGGAATGACATTACCGTATAGATAATATATTTAAAACAATAAAATACCTAATTATATTACATTCTATACATATAACTTCCAAAATGTTTGTGATCTGCTCCATCATCGTTTTGTCCTAGAAGCACATTTTGAGTTGTAGCAATATACAGTGCACAGCATGCATAAATGAGTACACCCCTCTGAATAAATATAAAAGATGTATTTTCTTAATGATCACTAATATAATTCATGGAAAGATGGCAAAATTGAAACATATTAAACATACAGGTGCATCTCAGTAAATTAGAATGTCGTGGAAAAGTTAATTTATTTCAGTAATTCAACTCAAATTGTGAAACTCGTGTATTAAATAAATTCAATGCACACAGACTGAAGTAGTTTAAGTCTTTGGTTCTTTTAATTGTGATGATTTTGGCTCACATTTAACAAAACCCACCAATTCACTATCTCAACAAATTAGAATATGGTGACATGCCAATCAGCTAATCAACTCAAAACACCTGCAAAGGTTTCCTGAGCCTTCAAAATGTTCTCTCAGTTTGGTTCACTAGGCTACACAATCATGGGGAAGACTGCTGATCTGACAGTTGTCCAGAAGACAATCATTGACACCCTTCACAAGGAGGGTAAGCCACAAACATTCATTGCCAAAGAAGCTGGCTGTTCACAGAGTGCTGTATCCAAGCATGTTAACAGAAAGTTGAGTGGAAGGAAAAAGTGTGGAAGAAAAAGATACACAACCAACCGAAAGAACCGCAGCCTTATGAGGATTGTCAAGCAAAATCGATTCAAGAATTTGGGTGAACTACACAAGGAATGGACTGAGGTCAAGGCATCAAGAGCCACCACACACAGACGTGTCAAGGAATTTGGCTACAGTTGTCGTATTCCTCTTGTTAAGCCACTCCTGAACCACAGACAACGTCAGAGGTGTCTTACCTGGGCTAAGGAGAAGAAGAACTGGACTGTTGCCCAGTGGTCCAAAGTCCTCTTTTCAGATGAGAGCAAGTTTTGTATTTCATTTAGAAACCAAGGTCCTAGAGTCTGGAGGAAGGGTGGAGAAGCTCATAGCCCAAGTTGCTTGAAGTCCAGTGTTAAGTTTCCACAGTCTGTGATGATTTGGGGTGCAATGTCATCTGCTGGTGTTGGTCCATTGTGTTTTTTGAAAACCAAAGTCACTGCACCCATTTACCAGCACTTCATGCTTCCTTCTGCTGACCAGCTTTTTAAAGATGCTGATTTCATTTTCCAGCAGGATTTGGCACCTGTCCACACTGCCAAAAGCACCAAAAGTTGGTTAAATGACCATGGTGTTGGTGTGCTTGACTGGCCAGCAAACTCACCAGACCTGAACCCCATAGAGAATCTATGGGGTATTGTCAAGAGGAAAGTGAGAAACAAGAGACCAAAAAATTCAGATAAGCTGAAGGCAAAGAAATCTGGGCTTCCATACCACCTCAGCAGTGCCACAAACTGATCACCTCCATGCCACGCCGAATTGAGGCAGTAATTAAAGCAAAAGGAGCACCTACCAAGTATTGAGTACATATACAGTAAATGAACATACTTTCCAGAAGGCCAACAATTCACTAAAAAATTTTTTTTTTATTGGTCTTATGAAGTATTCTAATTTGTTGAGATAGTGAATTGGTGGGTTTTTGTTAAATGTGAGCCAAAATCATCACAATTAAAAGAACCAAAGACTTAAACTACTTCAGTCTGTGTGCATTGAATTTATTTAATACACGAGTTTCACAATTTGAGTTGAATTACTGAAATAAATTAACTTTTCCACGACATTCTAATTTACTGAGATGCACCTGTATACTTAATAAAAACAACAAAATATATACCAATGTTTTCTGTAAGATTAGCCAATTTTGTTTAAATGAAGGATTGCAGAAATGAGTACACCCTAGATTTAATTCATCAAATGTATCATATTCTAGTACTTAGTATGTCCTCCAGAATTTTAAGTATACTGCTCTGACCCTTCTTGGCACTGAGTGTACCAGTTCACATCTGTCCTGTTTAACTCCTGGAGGACGACCTCCTTAAATGCTCTGGTCTTTAATGGGGAGTTTTGCTCAGCTCATCTCTACAGAATCCCCCACAGCTGCTCAGGAGTGTTAAGATTGAGTGAAATACATGTCCACTGATGGATTTTCACCTTGGGAGAATGAATATCTTCATTGTCAAGCTGAAAAAATGCCCAATAATGCAGGGAATGAGGGGAGGGTAGCATCTTCTGTTTCAAGTTTTTGTATTACATCACACAGTAATGTGTGAATTCATGACAGCATTGATAAAGCACAACTCCCTCACACCTTCAGCACTCATTCATCCCTATATAAGAGCTTTACTACAGCTGAACGTCACTGTGGGTACCAAGCACTTCTCACTGTACTCCTCCTCTAGCAACACCAGAACATTTTAGATGCTTTTGGATCCAAAATGATTAACTTGGTCTCTTGAGACCAGAGTATGGATTCCCAGAAGTCTCTATTTTGTAAATATGGGCCTTGGAAGAGGTAAAATGAGTTTATTTTGCTTTGGCTACAGTAGGTAATTCTAGTGGTGACAACAACCATGCATGTCACTTCTGCAGGCTGCGTCATACTCTGTGAGATAAAGTGTCACTCTTTTCATAGCTTTTGCCAGCTCTGAGACACATGCATGTGATTTATCCTGCTCTTTTTCTAGCAAAAATTCACTCATCACTAAATGAAAACTTAAAGTGAAGACCTGATTATTTCAGGAGTTGTTTTTGAATGTCGGTGCTTCTTCTGCTATATTTTCACACTTAAAACAATAATTTGGTATTCCTCTTGTGCCATTGTCCTCTTTTATGCTAAGAAATAAGTCACCTGGCAGTTCTCTCCCAAGTGGTTCCACTGCTGCCAGCATTAAGTCTGAGTATGATTCAGTGGGCTATATAACACTTTTAATTGTCAGGAAATTACTTGTCTTTAAAAGGTTTGGTTCAATATACTTACCTGTTGATCAAAAATAGCCTTAAACCTATACACATTTTTTTTTTTTTTTTTTAAAGTTTTATTTAGTAACTTTCAGGAGGGTGTACTCATTTTTGCAACACGACATTTTATCACTTTGATAAGAAAATCTTATTTTGCTGAATAATTTTGACATTCTTCTTTGGTAATTGATCAAGCAGGCTTGTTGGAACATTATATCTTCAAAGAACCCTAACATGCCATCTAAGTAAAGAGTAATTGCTGAATTTAAGTTTTAGAGGGGGTGTACTTATTTATGCTGTGCACTGTACATACACTACAGATAACAGAATAAGTAAAATTATCATTTAAAATATAGTTTTATAGTTAATATAGTAAGCATCGTTATACGATTTTACAATTTATTATCTAAATTCCTAACTAACAAGCAGTTATGGACAGAATTACTTCCCTGATATAAATATACCGCCAGGAGACTTAAGTTACTGTATTGTTTTGTTAACACAGTTATTTCCATGGCAAATTACTTGAAAAATTATACATTACAGTAAGTTTCATCGTATGTTTCAGCATAACTTTGGATGTACAGTCATGGTTTTATCGTGAAATATAAGTAATTATAAAGACGAAGAGAGATTATTGCATCTCTTGCGCATTGGGCTGCCGTTTGAACTGAGGCAGTTATTCTAACCTGTTACGTCAAATTAAAATGCATTTATTGATTGAATATTGTGTATTTATTATTGTGTATATTGTATATGTTACATTATTATTAATAATTATTTGTTATATGAATTCATGTTTTAAAAAAAAAGACACAGTGGAGCGTGACATCATATCACGACTGTCGCCGTGTCCAAACTTCAGTGTGCCTGCCACTTTACTTGTCAGTCATCGCTAAAATGCACGGTCTCTCAATACTCCCATTATGCACTCACATGTGACTCACTAGCTTAGAGGGCACAGTACAACTTATGTAACCTGATTATACTTTCATGATATACCTTACAGTTACAGTTGTGTATTGATGTGTGACTAGTTTCCGGATGGTGTGTGTATCCTGTAGGTTGTTAAGCACACTGTCATAATAACTTACTGCTGTCATCGCTGTCTGAGCTGCAGATGTCCACTGATGTCTCAATGCTGCTTGCTGCTGACAGAGTCCCACCCCCTCCTCTGGCCCCTGCCTGCAGAGGGGACAAGAGACCTCCGCTTTTTCCTCCAGAGGCCCCAACCCCCGGGCTGAGAGCCAATGGAGAAGCAGGGTTAGGAGAGATAGGCTCAGCGGTCGGGGAGAGTCGAGGGAAATAGGCAGAAATCTGTCTAATTGGTCGTATGGGGCCGGGACAGACGTCTATGGCCATGTGTTCCTGGATGGAGATGCTGAGCTTTTTTCCCTTACGCACCGTCATAGAGCTAAAGCAGAGAAACAGAGTGTTATTTTGACACTTATTAGCCAGTCGATAATACAAAATGACTTCAAGTACACAGACAATTCCACCAGAGCCACCTGCGGTACAGGGATAGTTCACGCAAATATAATGATTCTGCCTTCATTTATTCACCTTCATGTCGTTCCAAACCTGTATGAGTGATATTCTTCTATAGAACACTTCCCAGCAGGCACAAAACAGGCACACAACGTCATAAGACGTTGATATTTGGTTAAATTTTGGTTGCGATGTCAGGTGACCAAAATTCAACGTAAATTCAACATCTAATGTCAATGTTAAATTGATGTCCAATACCGACGTCAGCTGACGTTGAGATTTTGTTGTTTTTAGGTTGTGCAACCAAAATCCAACGTTAAGTCAACGTCAAATTGACGTCAAATATTGACGTCAACCCGATTTTCATTTTCAACCAAAATGCAACGTCTGTCCGACGTCATGTCCAACGTCAACCTGACGTTACATAGACGTCTGGTGCCTGCTGGGTTTTTTCTTCATACAGTGAAAGTCAGTGGGGTCCAAAAAACATTGGATCCCATTGACTTTAATTGAATAGACAAAAGTAAAACAGATTTAAAAAAAAAAAAAAAATATTTTAATTTTTTTTGTTCCACAGAAAAAGGTTAGTCGTACAGGTTTGGCACGATATGACAGTAAGTAAATGAACTGACCTGTAGGTGCAAAAAACAATAACAAAGATGGCACTCAGCAACTGTCATGGAAGTGAACATAGAGTCCTAAAGTCGGTGTTTACACCTTCATCTATAAGATTATGTGCTACGGAAGCCAATTTGTGCACAGACAATAAGGAGGACATTTTTCTTCTATAGTTTTCCCTCAAGTTTTGCTTGTATGTAGCTTTACCGTAATACTTATGAGTTCTAACACCTCACTGTACCTCTATTGACTAACCTCGCAGCTTTCTTCCATATTAACCAAGTGACCAAAGAACTACCGGTATGCAAAATCTTTGGAGTGATTCCAGTAAGCACAGAATTTTTTTTTTTTTTTTTTTGAGACTGTTCACCAGTTGAGCCAAAAGACTTAACATTTCAAACAAAAAATCTAAACCTTGACAAAAAAGTAATCTTTGATCATATATCCAAATGCAAAGCATATATCCAATATACACCGTGTGCCGAATTATTAGGCAAGTTGATATTCTGGTCATATTTTTTTCCAAGAACATTTTACCAATTCCAAACTACATCAATCTTAATAACTACGATTGACTTTATATTTAATCATTTATAAGTGATATATAATTGTCCATGAAGGCTGGAAGTCAAAAACTCCTCATATTCAGGTGTGCCGAATTATTAGGCAGGTTTTCTTTTACAGATAAAATGAGCCAAAAAAAGAGATTTAACATTTAAAATTATTAAATGCCCATGAGAAGGATGCAATACTAATGCAATAATAGAATTTGCAAAGTTAGGGCATGACCATTGGGCAGCGAAATGCTCATTGGGTCAGCAGAGTCAGAAAAAACAGATGGAGAAGAAAAGACACTTGTTAACTGCAAAAGAATGAAGAATTAAGGTGAGGAATTAGGTGAGAAACCATCAGGAACCATTTAGTCTCCAGCGCCATCATTTTCCAGAACTGCAACCTTCCTGGAGTCTCCACAAGTGCAATGTGTCAGGTTCTCAGGGACTTTGCTTTAAAAAATCCTAAAAAATGACCCTCACTTAATAAGAATAGCATGCTGAAGTACCTTGCTCGTATCACGTGGTGATTGACCTAACCCTAAACTTAGGGATATACCTGTGATCTTGGTGATAACAGCCAAAATTCATAACCACCAAACGTCCCACACTTAATGTATAGGTCAAAAGCAAATTCAAAGCAGTTTCATGGTCATAGACCACAGACCATGGTCTTAGTTCATGTAGATCACCCCAGCACAGAAGAAACTCACTATGCAGATCTTTAGGGCACTTGCATTCACAGAAATTTATTTAGTCCTACATTCGCCATTGTATGTTAAGGCCACTGAGTTTGAACTAAAGATCTTTTCTTGAGAGATCAAGGAAATGTAATGTAAGGTGCTGCATACATTAAACACGAGAATTACAACTAAGTTGCAGAGTGGCGCTCCAAAGTACAGCACAAGACAAATAGGCTAGAGGCTGTGAGCATGAGTAGGTACAAAGCAGTGAGGAAAGAGTGCGGCTGGAGGTTCAGAGTTGGAGGAGAGTGGGCGTTTGGATGCTGCGGCTTAAGAAGTTTGTGCTGAGCTCTAGCTTTAAGAACTCGCCATCTAAGCCCTGCTCTGATTTATTTAGAAGTCGTGAGCAAAAATATATGCTTGAAGCCAGAAGCAGTGCTTGGCCGATTTCCTTTTCCCTGCAGACTTCCTCAGTCTTATTCAATGTAAATTGGAACCGCTGTTAAGCCTTTGTGTTTTCCTTTCTAAATTAAAGACCTTGTTCCACTTGTCCTCTAAACACCCTTGTTTGTTTTGACAGACTGTCAGCTATGCATTTGATCTGTAATACCTCCAGAGACTGAGATGAATTGACCTGGCTTGTCAAAACTGTTTCTGAGATGCCAGACCCGTGTGCCACAGCACACTTTCAATTCTGACTTACTCTTCTCGCCCCTCAACGTGAGCCAAGCTGCAAAACGGTGCGGTCGTTAAGGTTTGTCAACTTCACTAAGCGCTTGGCTTAAAGCACCACCGAGAACCGCAAATGGAGCAGCTTCACAGAGTAGACCACAAAATATTAGTTTTAAGAGTTACTGAGCTAGAACTAGGAGAGGATGGAAAATGGGTTTAGAGAAAAGAAAAAAGAAAATGAGTGTGTAATTTGATAAGATACAGAGAGAATTCATTTTTGACTTATTCGTGGCTCTAGCCAAAACGTCTTGTTTCTGAGGGCACATTTCATATGCAAATAAAGCTCCCCTGAGAATGTTTCAGGGCGTTTGCAGCTAATCCCAGCAGAAATAATGAAGAATTTCAATCAGGGAGGATAATTTTGGACTGTGGTACCATGGAACAGTCAGCACCATTGTTAAGGTACGACAACCTGGAACTTTGTCCTGGTCCCTGTGATAGGTCCCCAATTCAAGGGAATTTTAATTGTTTTGATCCCATGGACCCCCAATTCTGATGGTCCCCTTGAGAGGAAACCCTTCTTAAAATGTAAGGGCGGATATATATTATCATGTCTAATACTTTTATTTGTAAAAGTATGGAAATTGGTGTATTAATATTTTAATAAAAATATTAATAATATTTTCGTTTTTTAAAACTGTTTTTTTTTTTATACACTACTATTCAAAAGTTTAAAAATAAATTGACATTTTTATTCAGTAGAGATGCATTAAATTGGTCAAAAGTGACAGTGAAGACATTTCTAATGTTACAAAAGATTTCTATTTCAAATAAATGTTGAAATTTTATATTCATCAATGAATTCAGAAAAAAATGTTAATGTTTGTAATATTACAAATAATTTCTATTTCAAATAAACGCTGTTCTAACTTTCTATTCATCAAAGAATCCTGAAAAAAATGTATTATGGTTTCCACAAAAATATTAAGCAGCACAACTGTTTTCAACATTGATAATAATAAGAAATATTTAATATATTAGAATAATTTATGAAGGATCATGTGACCATGAAGACTGGAGTAATGATGCTGGAAATTCAGCTGGGCATCACATGAATAAATGAGATTTTAAATAATTAAAATAGAAAACAATTTATTTTAAAATGTAATAATATTTAATAATACTACTGACTTACATACTTTCCTGAGCATAGGAGACTTCACTGTAAAAAAACAAAATTCCGTAAAATTTACGGTAAAAATTCAGCAGCTGTGGTTGCCAGAATTTTATCGTAAAAAATACGGTAGCAACATTTAGTTGCATAGGTTTTACGGTTTTAACTTAAATTTACATTTAAATACCATAATTTCATTAACGATATAATGTTAATATACCAACCTATTGAAGTACAGAAATCTGTTTTGTACCTTTGTAATACACTGAAAAGCAGGTGGTGATGAGAGAGTCACATGATGAACCAAAGCCCTTCACAAGCAGCTTTTAAATATTAACATATATAGAAGGTGCTCGGTGTCATTCACACAAACACTAAACACCATCATGGTAACACACATGAAACTGAAATAATGCAATAAACATTCATTTAACAACATTAGATGTAACATACAACCCTATTGTACAAATCTGATAAGAAAAACCTAAGAAGATGCATAGTCATTTCAACAACAACAACAAAAAAAAAACACATCAAATTTGAAATGTAACGCAGGGAATTCTGGGAATGTCAATTTATGATTATTCACTCTAAATTATACGTTCTTTTTCACTTCCAAAAACGGTATATTTCCATAAAATTACATGTAATGTCCAATACAGTTTTTCACTGTATATAGTAGGGGAACTTACCGTTTACCATTTAACAGGTTTTTACTGTAGCATTTTTACAGTCTTTTACAGTTAAATTCACGGTCATTTTTCAAGAAAATCTTACCAACCTCAAAGATTTGAATGGTTTTTTAAATAAAACGTGAATCTTTTTTATATGAATATTTTATTAATATTGATATTTACAGTATTTAACAGTATTTAGAGGATCAGAGAGACATTCATAGCCGCAGTTTCAAGAGAAGAAAGAATGCAGGAATAGGACACATACTCATACATAGCTGACCTTTAAGGTAATTCTGGCCCATTTGGCCAGAAGCGCATCATTACATGCCATTGCAGTGATTTCTCCTTGTCAATCCATCAGGGCATCCACTGTTTTGACAGGCATCATGGCTGTCGCCACGGTGGTGGCAGGTAAGTTGTCATAATGGCATTGGTGCAGTGCGGCTAATGAGATCATGACACATGGACGCTAACAAGATTAGCGATTAGCACAGTACCTCACGCCAAGCAGAATTTTTTTTCAGCCTTCAAATCAAATCTCTTCCCACCACCTGCTGTACATAATAATATGTGTCCATGATGGTTTATGAAGCTGGTTTGTTTCATTATTTATTTAAACATTTTCAATGATTTGCAATTCACTGCCAAGGACTGAAATCTAAGGATTGTTTTTCAGCTCTCAGACTGAGGGAAATGTCAATTTGCATCTAAAATCATTATATGACGAAATAAGATTTCGGAAGAAATGATACGTACGCACTAGAACAAATCTGAATAATAATGTAATTCTTATCAACTAAATGTGATTGTACCTTATATTTTTTCATTCTCAGAGGTAACTGTGTGGGCTCATTTCAATTCAAAAGTGATTTTGTGTCTTTCAGAAACTACCAAGCCAGCGGCGAATTAGAATGTAATCTAATTTACATAGACTTTATG